>CAJNDV010012259.1:20147-30827 GCA_905221635.1 Symbiodinium sp. CCMP2456
CATATCATACCATACCATATCATATCATATCATATCATATCATATCATATTATATTATATTATATTATATTATATTATATTCTATGATATTATTTTATGTTATAGTATATTATATTATATTGCATATATTAACATGCACGTTAAAACTCATGTGCAGACATATATACAATAGCCACATATACACATATATGTGTGTGTATATATATGCATAAGCACACGAGAGAGAGAGAGAGAGATAGAAGTGCCCACACACAGTACTTGCATCACAGTACTTGCATGCTGGGTGCACATGTCAGGTTTCAGGTGGGTTGTGGGAGGGATGTGGTCCTTATCCGCAGTACCCCAGACAATCCATAGTTGTTGCAGGTATCCGTTTCAACCACATATGGCCAACCCATAAACCCCGAAACCCAAGTATGTCCTAGCTAGGTAGCATCCAAATCCTTTGTAGGTGTGTATGAGACCACAAAGCCAAGCCGCCCGTTTTCCTTCCGAACTTCGTGGATCTCAAATCTCCTATACCCCATGCATCCTTCAAGTTTAAGTGCATCTAGACCTATATGTCTCATGCCTCTATGTAAATCACACCCCTCCCTCTCTCTCTCTCTCTCCCACGAACCCGTGAGGTCCAACCGAATCATACCGCAGTTTGAAACAAGACAAGCCTTAATGGACGTTTCTAATTCTGGTGTCGTCATAATAAATCCCACACGCGCAACCCGTTAAGTCCGGACGAGAATAAGCCACGACACGAACTGAACCCCTATGAACCCGGCCGGCCTACAAATATACAAGCCCTCTGTGACTCTATGAGCCCGGCCTATCGACCCGATCCAGAATTGCCATAAAAACCTCGCTTCAGGTTCCCAGCTCCGAGCCTCGTGGTGAGAATCCAGGCCACCTTCAGGTGCCTTGGACCACACTGAAGCTGCTGTGCAATATAGCCATTTAGAGTTACTCTGGCAGGCTGCTCCGGTTCATGGCCCACCTCCCAGTGCTGATGATGCTGCGCCTGCCCCAAAGCCCGATGCAGCTCCGGCTCCATCTACCCCAGCTCCCAGTGATGCTCCCACTGATGGTCCCCAAGCTGGTGCTGCAGCCCTTGTTCCCGAAGCTTGTCTGGAATTGTTCTGAAACCATGCAGGTTATGTTGATGAGGTCCAGGTCCTACATAGCCTATATAGTTCTGCCAAAGTACAATCCAACCAAGGATGGCGAGCAGGGTGACGAAGCGGATGAGGACGAAGACGATGCCCCGGGTCCTGTCGCTCAGGCAGACAGGTCTGGGAAGCCCCGCAAAGGCAGGAACGGTATGCTTCTTCGTCCACTCACCCGCCGGGTCTCTTCACGGCAATTATACTCTAGCTGTACGTTATATTGGGATTGACACATGCAATCACTGACCAATTGTTGTGTGTGTCTACGTGCGGGCACAAAGACGAGATGAGTCTGAGGAACTGCTCAAGAATGCAGCCAAGCAGAGGCTGCGACGGATGGTCACACCAAAGAAAAAACGGTCAGATCTGGCCGTGCCGGCCTGGGTTAAGGAACGTTGGAACAAAGGCACCACCGAGAAGGACCAAATGGCCGACTTGCTGCAGCACGTGAACTGGTCGAAGGAGTCGACTGGGCTTGGGTTTGGCTGATGTTTAATGCAAACAAAGAAATGAATATGAATATTTTGTGTTACACACCATATTTTACGTATATATACACAACGTACATATATATATATATATGTGTGACAATTTAAGAGTCTATATAATATATATATATATATATTCATTTATTTATTTATTTATTTGTTTATTTATTTCGTAAATATAATACATATACATATATTTTTGTTGAGTTGTTTACTGGGGAGTGAGATGCCCACGGTTTGTATATTGTTCGATATGCCACCTATCAGGACAAATTCTTGTGCGAGCTCGAGCTCATCGTCCAGAAAAAAAAAGGCGGAGATTATGAAAGATTGTGGCTGGTACTCGGAACTGGAAATGAAGAACGACTTGAAATGGTCGACGACACTCGTCTAAAGCAGATCGTACCTACGCTACGACCATCGCCGAACTATTTATGTCGTACATAGTAACATAGCCAATAAATACCCTGACTGTCTAAGGACCCGGGTTACGGGTGCAATAGCCTATTGCAACCGCTTCCCGGATACCCACGTGCGGCCACTTGGACCTGCAATGTCATGTGCATGAATTTAAACACTGCGGAGCTCCTCTGTATGCAGTCTTTCCCTGTGTGCTGCATCAGCCTGCAGGAGGAATATCTATGACGGGGTCCTCGAATACTGGGTCACAATCAGAGAGACAGGACGGACATCGGAGGCTGTGGAGATGAGCCAGACGCACCGCCTCGTCAAGGAGGCCAGGTAACAGGTAACACCCTACACAACAGTATAGTTGCCATATATGTATATACATGTATATATATATATATATGCATGCATGTATAGTCACCTATGTATTTATAGCTTTATATGCATGTGTGTGTGTGTGTGCTGCATGCATGTGTGTTCTATACCAGCAACATGCAGACATATATATATATATACATATATACATAAATATATATATATATATATATATACATGCACACATACACGCACACACACACACACAGAGACAAATGTATCTGTTATATGCAGACATACGTGTGTATGTATATAACCGAATCTTAGCAGCCTACCTCGGCCAAGCTGCCAGAACAAGCATATTTTGCCGACACATTTATATAACTGCATGTGGAGCTAACAAAACTAATACCATGGAGCCCGTGATAAGACATATATGCATGCATGCATATGCCTTCCTTGACCAAAATCCTATCGTTCTGAACATCCTCCCAAAGCAAACTAGCCCACACTTCTAGCTAGCCTAGTAATACTTCAATGAACACTGTAAAGTTCCGGTGGGCCGGTGAAACTTCGGGTATATAGGTAAAAAGTTATGAACATACGGGAGCACATGGGATCAGTCCTCCTGTTGGTCTGTCGTACGCCGCAGGCAAAGGACGAACCCCAGCTCGACCCGAGCGCCTTCAGTGGCGTGGACGCAATGGTGGGCCGGGAAGATGAGAAGAGTCAAGAGAAAGCAGTCAATGCTACCAAGTCGATGCAGGAGGCTACGGGCCCGAATTGCTAGGTAAATTCTTATTTTGCTTCGTTGCGATACTTGTTTCTAATTCACCCATACAAGCTCCCATGTACGAACCGCCTGAAGTACACATTCATAAACGGTTCTTTAATGCATATCGTACTTTCATACTTAGTTAACTGGGTAGGGAAAGGGATTTCGAATACCATATAGACCCCTTAGTACCACATAGACCCCTTAGACAGCCCTGAACCGACCTTGGCTTCATGACATATACAAGGATGCTTGCGCTTTCAAGTCTAAAGCAGTGTGATCCCTGCAGCACAAAGCCATCTTGCACAAGTTCACCGAGAACCTCCTCACCAAGACCTCCAAGTTGAGAAGCTCGGTCAAGGATTTGAACAAGAACTACAGCAAGAGTGCCGACACCCCCACGTGAATTGGATGCACAAAAATGCAAACATCATGCATGCATATACATGTCACCACTGATGATGGCTTGCATGGTCCTGACGTCCCGGGCTCCTTTGCCCTCCCCCAGGCATGTGAAGTGCCTCGAAGAGCACGTCACCAAGCTGGAAGCCGAGCACGATAGGCTCAACTTGGAGATGGCCAAGGGCGAGGTTGGTGGCTTTGGCGAGGAGACGGGGTCTCAGTTTCTTGTTAAGTTTTGAACAAGCCAGCAGCATGACACCTCTAAGTCATAAAAAATTAACTCACACATCCTAGGTGGTGGCTGTGTGCGGAGAAGCTCATGAAGGATGCTACGTATGTGCCAGAGTCTCAACAACGACATGTTTTTTGGAACTCGCTGCCTCTCTATGGGTGCTTTAGGTGTCCTGGGGCACGCCTGACTCCTCTCTCTCTCTATCCCTCTCTCTGTCTCGCTGCTCTACTCTCCCTCGCCATGAATTGCTGTTCACAGTTGAGGTCAAGCCGTGCAACTGCGACGGAGCTTCGGATCAGGATTTGGGCACAGTGTGCGGGGAAGGGTTGTGTGGGCACCTATTTATAATGCTAGGCCCCGTGCCAGCTTTCTCGTGTCAGCTATATATCTATCGTTTTCTAGTTTCGTAGCAGTAGCAGGGTTGACTAAGACTGGGCTGGGTTTACTTGGGCAGGTACTTCGCGACGTGCACCATTATCTCGATAGTTTTTGTTATGCTTTATTATATATATATATATACATGATTATAATTCTTATATAGTCTACACTACACCTTAAAGGGCACCTATCCTCTTTATAATTCTATAGTATATATATATATATATATGCACACACCTATATAGAGCTATCTATCTAGCAACCTATATACATATTATATATTATGTATATATATATATATCCATCTAACTACCGAACTAAGTGTAACTATCTATCTATTTAGGCATGTTTGCATATCTCTATATGTATATATATATATATATGATATATATATATATATATATATATAGACACATATACATATACATATATATATATATATCAATTTCGATCTAGCTATGTGTATTCAGACGAGGACTTGCCCGGGACTCCGCATACACCCTGAACCCGCCCCTTGGCCGACAGGAACGCCAAAAAGCACATCGACAAGAACGAAGAGCCCGCCCCGGCACATGTTGCCAAGGCCAAAGGAGCACCTAAGGCAGCGGCAGCCAAGCAAGGGGCGGGCAATGCACGCAAGCGCCGCCTGGGAGATTGAGCTTACGTCCAGGTTGATGTGATTTAGCTATGGTGCCCTGAGAGTTTTGTGTGGTTTGATCCATGCTGTGCCTTTTGCAGAAGGCTTTTCTAGTGTTGCTCGAAAGCTTCAGCAAGCAGGGCCTGCTTTCTGACAATCTACTGAGTATGTATATTGATCGATATATAAGCTTGATCAAATAAAGTTACAGGGTACGTTTGCTTGTTCTGTTAATTTCGGTAAACTACACGTGCCTGGGCCCCTATCCTAGCTAGAATCCTCGTATCGGTATTAATCGATGCAGAAGCTGAGCGAGATAGTTCATGTCGAAATTAGGGATCACATGCCATGATTTGCTGTGGCAGTGATGTACAAAGTGGGGAGATCAGCTTGCAACTCGTTGCCGGCAGCAAAATGCAAAAGCTAGGATGCTGGCTCTGTTGCTCTTTAGCTCGATCGATAAACAGCTCTGTGTGGGACGACTTGTGTCCATCCAATATATAGACTTGGGTCTGCCAGGTCCCGGGCCAGCCCTCCGCCGATGGGTGAAAGATATCGGAGACGGTGCCCGGACCCTGGCAGTGATCACCCAGAGATTCTCAGAGGTTTGGCAAGCAAGTCCTTCCGTGAAGCTGTTGTTAAAAGGATGGTCACCACGGCTTTTCAACCTAGCTGCAGCCATCATCTGTTACGATGGACTCCGTAGTTGCTGAAGATACTGATCTTGAGCTATGGGAACTCCTGACGTGCCATCGCTCCGACACTTGCTTGCAAGGAGGGTTGACTGTCTTTCTAAATTGGGATCGAATTTGATGAGGCTTCCGAGTCACAGGAATGATGTGCTACGTGTATATAGAAGCGCACGCATGACAATAGAACCGAGGAACATGAAGGTGCCTTTCCTTGGCCAAATCCTGTGCAGAAACCCGTTCCATCCGCTATGTCAACGAAATGCTATAGTAATATCCGTGAGCTTGTTCCGGAAGCAGCTTCTATGCAGCCGCAGAAGCAGCAGAGTCAACTGCATGGACCTGCCTGGCTACATGCAAGCCTGGGTCACGAAGTCTTGGTGCCAGATGTGGTGGACATGCTTCAGACGGTTGATGCTCATGATCGAATTACATGGCGGCTGCCACAGCTAGCTAGAACGGCGGGTGGAGTACTTACTCACTGCATTAAGACTGTAGAATCCTTGCAAGCCAAGCATAGACCCATGATCTTTAAGTTCGGAATGACGCACGATGCAGCGAGGAGGTGGGATAATCCGCAATATGGTTACAAATACGAGAAGGACAAGTGGGATTCTATGTGTATCTTGTTTCTCGCTCCCGAGAAGTTCACCCCAGCAATGCTGGAAGCGGCTTTGATCGAGAAGTTCCAAAGTCACTTGCTGGCATTGTGTGCTGCAGATGGATGAATACCCTTAACGAAGTCATTATATGTCATTGGCCGCAATGAATGATTTGTTGGAAGGCTTCTGGTTTCGGATTCCGGAGAGCCCCCAGTCGATAAACCGATAAACCAATATTTCCTATATACTTAATAGGCAACGATATACCCCGATTAACCTCACCCGGGAAAGAGAATCATGAGCTGCCCTACAGAACTTTATAGAAACATCAAAAACCTATCAGCCAACCCTCCTTTCCCAGGTGTGCCTGGCTGCAGAAACATAAGATCCGGCGGAGACAACCTGAGTCGCAGCGCTGAAGTCGCGGTTCACATGACATATATCGTGTACAGGAGTTTCAAGCACAAGCCAGCTTAGATCGAGACACATCCCACAACTCCGAGGTGTGTGTGTGTGCACTTTGCATCATGTGAACATGATAAGTTAAAACTGTGTTTCGTTATTCAGGCTTTCTGTGTTTGTGCAACCTGGTTCTCACAATTCATAATTTGTGCATATAATTGCAAAAGCTCAGCAACTCGATGGCAGCAAAAACTTGCTGCATGCTTTCCTGTTGCAGCTGCCTATCATGTCCACACAGCGCAACGAGCACATGTCTTATGTTTGCCATTCATTGTCATAAAGTGTTTTGCCGTGCCGAGGTCCCGTGCGTCTCCGCTGTCCGTGCGGCCCGGGCTGTGATCGAAGAAGTACCCGCAGCTGCTAGCAGCAGCATTTCGTTGATGGCTGCATGTAGTGAGTCGCAGAGTGAACGTGACACACACCGCATGACGCGGAACGTAGGACTGACCCTGCCTTTGAAATTCACACAAGCTGAAATTGGTGCAGCGCTTGTGCCAGTGATTCTGTTGTCTGAATGGCTTCGATTTCTTATGGCAAACAATTTGTGGTTCAGCTTATCCGGCCTGTCAGAGCCTGATGAAGCTCGCTCAGCAAGTCAGTGGCAAAGCTTTTGGGACAACTACAGGAAGGTCCACCCAGGACATCCCATCTTCGAGAGGGCTGCGAGAGGCCTAGTTGATTTGTCGACATGCGCCGCCTTACTACTTCACGGGGACGAAGGAAGAACAAAAAAAAAACATGGCATTCTCATCATATCAGTGCACTCGATTCTGGGATTCGGCAGTCATGTTTCCAAACACCCTGGTCCGGAGGCCTACAACAAGCAAAAGCTGAACTTTGTGGGTCCTACGTGGGCTTCACGATGGATATTAGGTGCACTTCCCAAGACCTTCTATGATTCTGATATTGATGGAGACAGGCATTTTCAACAATACTTGTCAGCGTTCATCCCTGACATCCTCAGCATGTACCACGACGGTTTCTTGAATCCGTTTACGGGCCGACAGCACCACTGTGTGATATTGCAAGTCATGGGGGACTGGCCTTGGCTACAAAAGTGCTTTGCTTTGAGCAGATCGTTCTCCCACGTCGCGAAACAGAAAACGAGCCGGAAACCTAGCACTGGAATCTGCCATGCTTGTCTGGCAGACCGCCCAGGCCTGCCATGGGAAGACTTTAAGTCCCGACATCCTGCCTGGAGAGACACGGTCGATGCCGAAAATCCTTTTATTGGTAGGCCTTCGTTTTCTGGGATTCCTCATGATCGTGCCCGGCCTTCAACGTTCCTAGGACAGGATATATTTCATGGTGGCATCTCGGTGCTGCAAAGCAGTTTCTCGCCTCAGTGTTGGTTTTGCTTTCAGAAACCTATGCCGCCAAAAGCGTCCCCGCGAGATTTGAGAGCATGGCAGCCGACTTTTTCTCGTGGTGCCGACAAGCCGGAGAGAATCCTTGCATCAGGAAGCTTAACCGGGAAACTGTTGGCTGGCCAAGCACCGCCGACTTCCCGCAAGCCAGCTGGTCCAAAGGCAGCACGTCTACTGTGGTGTTGAAATGGATTTTGGTGGCTTGCAACCAGAGAAGACCACTGATCGAGGCGGGATCTTTGCTTGAGCTGGGATATGCAGCTTCACGCGAGATTTACAGCTTTATATCGAAATGTTTTCACGAAGACATTTGGATGACGCGCGAGCGAGGCATCGAGATAAGCCAGCACGGCTTTGCTTTTTTGTCGTTGCAGGCACAAGCTGCCATGATGGCGCACCGTGCCGGCCGGGCGCTTTTCATGTTCATGCCGAACCTTCATAGAATACACCATTTGGTATTTCACTTGTGGGACAATGCACAAATCTCGGATGTATGCCTCAACATTATGGTCTGGAATTGCCAAAGCGAGGAGGATTACATAGGAAGACCGTCTAGGGTGTCCAGGCGTGTTTCACCTCAGCGGGTCATCCAGCGAACACTGGAGAGGGCCCTGGAGGCATCGTTCTCCAAATTTGTCGAATGTGGCTACTTGCATCATGCGTGAACATGATATATCATACGAGGGCTAGCGTGCTAGCACACCACTGTATGTGATCATGGGATATCATATGTGCGACATGGCATGCAACAAGTCAGCCATCACAATTTAATTGAGGTGCAGGCATGACAGAGCGAGGAGCTCGAAGGTGGGGAAGCCGAAAAAGCCCGCATCAGTCAGTGCAGACACAAGCTTAAACTCTCCACCAACAGCCCCGTACCAAAACCCACAACTTCCCGTTGAAGACTTAAGACAAGAAACAAACCTTTTCACACCCGAAGCTGCCCTTTACCAAAACCCCGACAGCATGCTTTTGCCTCCGAAACCCAAGAACCCAGTTATGATTCTAAGAACCCGGTTTTTAGTGGCTTCCTACTTTAAAGAGGGGTTTGGTCGGTGTAGGTAAACCCTAAACCCCTAAACCCCTAAACCCCCAAACCCCTAGACCCCTAAACCCGAGACCCTGAACCCTAATCCCTAATCCCTAAACCCTAAACCCCTAAACCCCTAAACCCTAAACCCTACGTCAACCGCCCGCGCAGGGAAGAGGGCCGACTTAGAAGACCCAGCGCAGCTCTTTCACCCGCCTCCGGCGGGGTTGCTGGGAGTCAAGGCCAGGTTCTGTGGAGTGTTGGGGATTTGGGGGGTAATGTAGGAACCTGATGGAGACTGGCCCTATAACCCAAAAATCATATAGAGTAATAAGGATCCAAGGTTTCTTAATCAGTTTCCTACATTATAGGGGGTGGGGGATTTAGGGCTTAGGGTTTAGGGTTCTAAACCCGAAAACCTTCTCCGACCGTCCTCGGCATCATCGATGTCCACACGCACGTAGCCGCGCTCCCGCAAGCCAGTCAGGAGCTCCTGGTGGTAGGGTTTTGAAACAAGGTTTTATGATGTTCAAACGGGATGTTTAATAAATCTAGGGTTTTAAAGTAGGGTTTTCAAAGAGGTATTGAAAAAGTTGTTGAGACAGTGCGTTCTAAGAAAGGGTTGAGGGTTTAGTGCTTTAGGAAAGAGTGTAGGGTTGTAAAGTAAGGGGCCAACATGGCCTTGGAGACCCTGGCTCCTTGACGGTTTAGGGTTTAGGGCGTAACTAGGATTTAGGATTTAGGGTTTAGGGATTAGGGCTTAGGGCGTAACTAGGATTTAGGATTTAGGGTTTAGGGATTAGGGGTTAGGGTGTAACTAGGATTTCGGATTTGGGGCTTTGGGTGCAGGGTTTAGGGTTCAGGGTTTAGGTCCAGGTGACATTCGGCATATCTCATGGAACCTCGCCGGGACGTACCATGCCATCGCCCTCTTGCAGATTCCCCTCCCTCGTCGCTCATGCCTGAGGGGGCACACTGATGTTCGCAAGTTTCCCAGAGATGATGCGAAGAGACTTGCCTCCACACCGCAGAGCGGAAGCCGGGCCGTTTCGCCCCGCTCGCAGATGGTAGCCCCCTGCTCGAACTTTTCGAAATTATCCATTGGCCTGGACGTGGAGATGGAGGCCCCTCTTCGTCAGCAATCACCACTGGAGCGCGCACCACAAGCGTCAGGGTGGCGCCGTTGGGAATCTGCATCACCAATTCCGGCCGCATTCCAATGGGTCCACCAAGGCCCAAACAAGGCCAGAAAATCCAAGCAGGAACTCGTGATTCTCTCGGCGCTCGATCTGATCAGAAAGCAACTACAAGCGAGCCCTCGGCATGTCAAATCTTGCGCATGGATGGGTTTTACGTACCGACAAACCCTAAACCCTAGACCCTAAACCCATGAACCCTAAACCCTAAATGTAACATGCCACCCAGGTATGACAAAGTTTGTGATACTTGGGTAGCATGTTACATGTAGGGTTTAGGGCTCATGGGTTTAGGGTTTGTTTTAGGGTTTTAGGGTTTAGGGGTTTGGGGGTTTGGGGCTTAGGGTTTTAAGGCTTTAGGGTTTTAGGGGTCAGGGGTTTAGGGTTTTGGGGTTTGGGGGTTTAGGGTTTTAGGGTGCTGCCTCAACATCAGAGCCCCAGACAGGGAATCTCAAAATCTACTTTAGACCTTGGCTCGTACACCTAACCCTGAAGACCTACAGTAGGAGCCAGCAAGTTGCAACATCATTATCCTCATGCCC
>CAJNDV010012259.1:30927-43800 GCA_905221635.1 Symbiodinium sp. CCMP2456
TGTGTATGTATATATATATATAGATGTATATATAGTATGGCGCCCTTATAAAGAGGACCCCAAAAGGGAGCCTAATTTAGAGAACTACCCATCTACATCAGCGCATGACGCACTCAGCTACCGCAGTCGTGTCACGGCGTCGATTGCGACAGGATCCGGTCTGGTCCTTCTGACAGGGTTTGGGAGTTACACGGGGGTTGTAAGGTTGATGGTATAGATCCTGCATCACCCATAATAAGGAAAATACCATAATTCCCACAGTTTAGCTACCCATTACCCATAATAGGGAATATACCATAGTTCCCATAGTTTAGGGTCCTTATAAGGTAATGCAGGATTTATCACATCAACCTCCGCTTCGAAGAGGCAAGCCGAATGTAATCGCCTTCACTTGTTGAATGCCACACACCCCTACCGAAGGTTGGGTTTGGAGTTTAGGGTTTCGGGTTTGGGGTTTAGGGTTTAGGGTTTATCGTCTATGGGGATTGCAGACACCTAAGCGTCCTTATCTCGCAGGGTCCGATTACTTCCTGCGCATCGGGTCCCCTATTTTTTCCGGAACTTATCTATATTTGCAAGTCTAGGTGGCAATTCTAGAAACTGAAAAAATCCTTCTCTATGGAGGTACCTATTCGTAAATACTTTTTAGGGCCCCGAAACTACAACCCAGAAGTGGTGTCGGGTTGCAGCAAGAAGCCCACATTCAAGCCCCCGCTGCCTGGAGATCATCAGAGCTACGAATCTTCCTTCTCAAGCCGCTCGGCACAGACTTGTTTCTCCACAGTGACCCCGAACCCTAAGCCCTAAACCCTAAACCCCTAAACCCTAAGCCCTAAAACCCTAAGCCCTAAACCCTAAACCCCTAAACCCCCATTATGAGACCCCCTGTAGTACCCGTCCTTTCTTGTGATCGGGAGCTTATAGAGGCAACCCCAAGCCTGAGGCAGAAAGGAAGAGTCTGGATTCCTAGGAGATTCTTCTATCCGAGGCTTTAGAGTAGAAGCTCGATACCAGGAGAAACTCCGTATGCCTGGCCGCCCCTCAATCCATAGCGGTAGTCGGTAGTGTATAGGGAAGCCCGCACTAATGTCCTTGATCCGGTTGCCAATTTTTTCGGGCTTACTGTAAGAGCAGGTGAGGCATGTGGGGCTTCGGAATGGTTGATTTCGCGGTCTCAAAGTGTTCGTGTGAGCGGTGTCTGTTCCCCTGGCCTGTCCATGTGAGTCGATTCACGACAGCACGGTCAGATGTTTTCAAACCCTAAACCCCGAATGTTTCGATCAATCTCTCCTTGCCAGCCAGTTCCCTCGTCCAGAACGGGTACCTCAAACCCAGAAATGCGCACAGAATCAGGGCCAAATGGAGCTTGCATGTGCAGAAGCTCTAGAGACCTGAAGCCTTGATCATCTGGTTTTTGGGGTCATCATGGCCCTAAACCCTAAAGCTTAAGCTGTGGGCCATCGATGAGGTCATGTGGAACCATGGGGCCTTGAGATAGTGACGACGAGAGTTCCCTCATGGCTGGAAAGATGGTTTGGATCCCTTTTATTAGGTCACCAAAATAGTACGGCACTCTCTTACGAAGGGCCGGGAAAAAGACCTGAATTTAGACAACTACCCATGTGGTCCTACATAATAGTAAATCAATATATCGGTAAGCAGAAGAGATTACGGCAGTCCACTCCAATCGTTTGGCTTACGCGTTCGGCAATTAAAATCTGCGAGCAGCAAAACAAGAGCTGACGGCAAGTGCCGGTCGTGGCAGTTACATATCTTGGATTTGGGCCGAAAACCCTTATGGCCGTTGACCCGAAGCTCAATACCCTAAACCCCAAGCTTGAACCCGACTTAAATCCTTAACTCGGAAACCCTGATTTAAATCCTAAACACTACACCAGGGGCCTAAATAATTACCGATGCTATTTGGGGCTCTTATCATAACTGCATCTTAATTGCACCTCAAAACCCTATTCTAATTATCAGGCCCCGATAGTAAAACCACGCATGGGTGTCGAGGACTTGTGGGACGAGAGCGATCCGTACGTAAAAGTGCGGATTCCCAGGGGCTGTTCACTGCAGCAAGTCGGCTACGGGGCTGTGCGGGTTTATACGGTTCAGGGTTTACGGTTTACAGTAGATGTTTATAACTTTGAGTTGAACTGTTTTTGAAGGTTATACCATCGTAGGGGTGTTTATTGGGGTTTGGGGTGAGTTTGGGGTTCAAGGTACTTGGGTCCCTAAGTAGCCGAGGACTGCTTTAGCCTCAGATTCCCGACCAGTTCCGGGGTTTCCGTCGATGGTATGGTGCGGTGCATTAGGCCATGAATGAGGCTAACAGGAAAATCTAGCATGGGCTGCAACGAGTATATGAAACCCATTTCGCCTGGTTATGCCCCACCTGTCAGAAGCATTTGCTAAAGCCTACAGCGTAAGCAGACAGAGCAGGACCTTCAGAAAAGAGACTAGACCCCTACCCTGAACCCGAAATCCTAAACCCGCTGCAACCCCAAACTCTACACCCCGGAGCCTCAAACCCCAAACTCACATCTCGGAGAGCCGTGCCACTGCCGCCAATAAGCTGAGCTTTCACACTACACCTGAAGGGGCTTGAGCTTCACTTTCTGCAACTCGAGTGCTGGTTGGAATTACTGATAAGTACTGTTGATTTTCCGTACAATGAAACTCCGAGGGATTGTTCAAACCCTACTTGGCAAAGAGTGGGTTAGAGTTCATGGTTTAGGGTTGAAGGTTGAGACTTTAGGTGTTTACGCCAAGTTTTGGGTTCAGGGTGTATAGGGTTGAAGAATTCGCAACTATTTAGGATTTGCGGCTTGCTATACCCTTGAGGCCTTTGGGGTTCAAGCTTTAGGTTTCAGGGTTAGCCCCGGTTAAACCCGTTTAGGGTTTAGGGCTTTGGGTTTAGGGTTTGGGGTTTCATGTTCGGGGCTTAGGTCCGGCGAATGGCTGTTGCCCATCGAAGAGTACGTGCACAAGTAGTTGTGTGTGCACGGTAGCATACAAGGGTATACTGATAGTGAATACTACGAGACACTATCAATCCGCAAGCGGACGATCACAGGTGTGCAAGTGGGAAATAATCTGATGGAGTTGTGACTCGTACTTTAATCACCGATGCAGCAGATCAGGTTGGAAAACTTCATAATTTTGAAATCCCACTGGGCAGTTGCAATTCGTCCAACATCCTATCCTCAAGCCCGAACCCGCACTCTAACCCCTTAACTTCAACCCCCTTTACCAGGGGCCCCAACCCCTGAACTTTGCACCCTAAACCCTAAACCCTAAACCCTAAACCCTAAACCCTAAACCCTAAACCCTAAACCCTAAACCGAACGAACCCCGCAAGCTCTGACAGTTACTGTGCCTGTCTTGGGCCCTTGTTAAAGAAGTTGGGTTTAGGGTTTAGGGCTTCGGGTTTAGGGAGGTACCCTACGGGAGCTGCCTCTAATCCGTGCGAGGCCCCGTAAGCCCCATGGAGCCCCCTGCACCTCCCTTCTCTATCTACTAAACCCCAAAACCCCAAACCGCCCTCAACCCTAAACCCCAAACCCTCACAACCCCAAACCCGAAACCCGTCCTCAACCCTAAACCCCAAGCCTCAAGACCCCAAACCCGAAACCCGTCCTAAACCGCAACCCTACACCCCAAACCCCAAATGCCCAAACCCCGAAACCCCAAACCCTAAACCCGAAACCCTAAACCCTGAACCCTGAACCCTAAACCGAAGCCCCAATTGAAAGCCCTGACGCCCGGGAGGTCAAGGTCGGTCACTTTGCGAAGGATTTCAAGACCAAGGCACCTTCAGCTTTAACTGGGGTTTAGGGTTTAGGATTTAGGGTTTAGGATGTAGGGTTTAGGGCTTCGGGCTTAGGATTTAGGGTTTAGGATTTTGGGTTTTGGGTTTATGATTTAGGGTTTAGGGTTTAGGATGTAGGGTTTAGGGTTTAGGATTTGGGGTTTAGGGTTCAGGGCTTAGGGCTCCTTCAGGGTTCCTGCAAAGGCTCCCGTAAAGGTCACTGTGATGCACTCGTCATGTGATACTAGGCCCCCGGTAGCTCTTGTCCTTCTCGACTTGTCTGTTTAATCAAACCCTTAACCCTAAACCCTAAACCCTAATGACAAGCTCCTGGTCGTTGCCAGGGCTCCCTGTTGCTAAAAGGCGCCTCCTGCCAGGCTCCGAAAACGAAATACCGAACCCTAAACCCGTCAAACCCCATTGAGAGCCTACTACCGGGGCTATTGTATTTTGGGGGGTTCCTTAGTATAACTATAGTATAGTATACCCCAAAACCCTATTCGAATAGAATTCTAACGATTATAGTTTTAAGCAGCTAATGATTAGAAAACCCTACATTCACGCGATAACATAAGCAACATATAGGCAGATCGGTACCGGTTGGTGCACTTAATGAGCGGGAGTGATCGCAAGTAGGTTACCACGCAAAGGCCTCCATGAAGAAGGGGATTCTGTAGTCAAGGGTCCACGTTTGTGTAGTCCGAACCCGGGCACCCTATTCTGGGGCAAGTACTGGGAGTTTTAGGGTTCTGGAATTTTTTTGTGGTTCAGAGAATACTCCTTTGACTCGGACGCGACCCTGATTCCTGCAATTCTCAGGAGAAGTGGAACAAGAAGAATCCGGAGTGGAACGAGGAGAGCAAGCTTTTCCCGTCTCTTGGCAACGGGTTCCCTAAATCCTAAACCTTAAACTCCGTGTTTCAAGAAACCGAACCTTTTACAAATCATGTAAGGCGACTCTTGGACGCTGTGCCTTTTTTGGTGTCCTCATATTATTACGCAGGTTGAACAGAAGGTACCTCGAGACCACGGTTTAAGCCTTCCGGTGTTTGATCTGATCCTTGGGGCATCGCCTGGGTTTCCATGGCCTGAAGGTCTCCGAGCTCCGGTCACCTGAAAGCCCCGGACCCTTGTATAGCCTTCAAAATCAGGTTTTCGGGTCTGGGTTGTAGGGTTTAGGGTTTGGGATTTAGGGTGCAGGGTCCAGGTTTGGGGGTTTGGGGTTTGAGTCAGGGGTTTAGGGTCTGGGTCTGCGGTACTGGGTTTAGGTGTTGGGTTGCGGTTCAAGGTTTAAGGTCTCGTTTTGCAGGTTTGGGTTTGGGTTCAAGGTTTAGTGTCTCGATTTGCGGTTTTGGGTTTGGGTTCAAGGTTTAGGGTCTAGGTTTGGGGTTTAGTGTAGGTTTAGGGTTTATTTAGGGAGCTCTGCACTCCTTGCACGGTCGTTTGGGCCAAGGGTCTACGCCATGTGCCAGCTAATTACCCTCAACATCTTCGACAAAGACAACTTGTCGTGGCATGCCTGGCCCTGAGTGCGTTTTTTTATGGTTTAGGGTAAAGGGCATCATCCGTGGAGCAGTCAGATTTCAACAGGCATTTGACATCTGGGGCAGGTCAAAATAAGTAGACAGTGCAGATATAGGGACTACAAGTGCAGGATATTAGCTAGTAGCCAAGTCTTTGCGGCCGTTCACATGCGATTTCGGGGTTTGTAGATTTCTGCCATCTGACTATTCCATTCATTGACATGACCGAGGCCCGTAATATTGGGGCCTTAACGATGAGAATAGAGTGTTTCGGGGCCCGTTATACTATAACTATAATAAGGAGCCCCACAATCGTATTGGTAATTATTTAGGCCCCTACATTATATCAGGGGTTAGTAGCCGGCCCGAAGGTTGTTGTGTTCGCGTAGCACACGACGGAGACGTGTTCTGTGCAGGTGCTTGTTCCAGAGGAGATCATGGTGAGATAATCTAGGCCTTCATTAGTTAGCATGATGTTTTGGGCTTCTTACACTATAAAAACAGCATAATTAGTCATTAGTATTGGTGTCAGCCATCTAGATGAACACAGCCGGCCATGGTTCGGATTTCGGAACTACCCATATACCGATTCACAAAGAACTGAAGTTTCCTTTGCTTGAACTTCTGAGTACTAGTGTCATCGGTTTAGGCGTGTAGGGCTACTCCCCAGCTTGAACAGCCCTAGAAACGAAGATTTGAATCCTGAATCCTAGTCCCTGCAGCATCCATCCTTCCCGCTAGCCTCAAGCCTGAAACATGAAGGGCAGTACAGGGTTTAGGGATGTACGGTTTAGGGTTTAGGGATAGGGTTTAGGGATTTAGGGAAGGAGCGGGCTTGGGAGGCGGGAAATGGATGACCCACGATTTGGGGGGTTTCGAGAGGTCTAGGGTGTATGGGGTTTATAAGGGTTTAAGGAAGTGTTCGGTTGATGAGGCCCCGAACCCTCACCGAATCCGTAAACCCCTGACTTTCTAAACCTTAAAAATCCTAGATTTCCAAAGCCTCAAACCCCTGACTTTCTAAACCTTAAATCCTAGATTTTCCAAAGCCTCAAACCCCTGACTTCCTAAACCTTAAATCCCAGATTTTCCAAAGCCTTCAACCCCCAGATCCATTACTTGCTGCACCCGAGATCCTGGAAGCTTGGGCTCGCCCCACCCTAGCGAACCGAACCCTTGTCTTGAGATGCTAAACCGCTGAGCGTTGAGGGGTTTAGGGTTTAGGGGTTTAGGGGTTTAGGGTTTAGGGTTTAGGGTTTAGGGTTTAGGGTTAGGGTTAGGGTTTAGGGTTTACGGTTTAGGGTTTAGGTTCAGAAATTGGGGTTTAGGGTTTGGGGTGTAGGTTTTAGGTTCAGAAATTGGGTTTAGGGTTCGGCAAGCAGGATGAGATCGGCGAGATCCGGCGCATCGAGGTGGGAGGATGTTGGGAGCTGCGGGGTCCGCGTGGGCTCTCGGCTGTTTAGCTCCAGCCTTAGGGCTTAGGGTTTAGCCAGGCTGCTTGAGATATGGGGGTTTAGGAAGGTTGAGGGTTTAGGGCTTAGAGAATAAGGTTTAGGTTTTAAGGTTTAGGGCCCGAAGAAGGTTTAGGGTTTAGGGCTTAGGGCGTATAGGGTTGGGATACATTAAAAACTTGTCCAGCCCTCCACAAAGCGGGATTCCTTGTGCAGGGTTTGGAGTTGGACTGCTAAACTCATCCACACCCCGAGGGTTAACCCCGTAGAGCAACCCGTGTAAAGCCCTTGCAGGAACCGGTGCCGAGCCCTTTAGTAATTTATAAGAACTCGCACAGAGAAGATTATAGCAAGCCTCGTTGTTAAATTAAAGCACTTAGGGGACCCTTAACTCTAAACCAAACCCTAGACCATATCGAGAAGGTTTTAGTGAGCCTAGGGCTTAGGGCTTTGGGCTTGGAGTTGAGGGCTCAGGGCTTATGGGGCTTGTGGTTTAGGGGTGAGGGTTGAGGGATGTTTAATGCTTAAGGCCCCTGCAGATCAGGGTGACCTGGAGGAAGTAAGCCATCTGCTGTGACAAGCAGTGTGGCAAGTAAGGTCTGTTTAAATACGGCGGAACCCCAAAACCTTCAGCTCTGAGCAGCAGCGATCCTTAATCCTATGTTTCCACGTTTCAAACCCTTTCTCTCTAAGCCTTGAGCCCCTCTGACTCGCCAAAGAGGCCCATTCAGATTCAGCCAAAAAGACGCGAATCTGTAGCAGGTGCAGGACGCCATTAAGAAGAAGGAGGAACAGGTGCGACCGATGGGTTTGGGACATGCGAAGAGGTAGCTGCAAGCGGTTTCGACTTCAGGCTTCCCGGTTTTAAGGGTGTTGGAGTTTCGGTTTAGGGTTTAGGGATGTTTAGGGTTTAGGGTTTAGGGTTTAGGTTTGCAGTTTTCCTGTCTCAGCACCGCGGGCCTGCGGGTGCGGGTTTTGGATTGTTTCAGGACGTTTGCCTTACAACACTTGCACAATGTAAGCCTTATAGGCCCTACCCGCCCTACCCACGCCCTAGGCCCTAACCCCTCAACCTCTAAACCCTAAACCCAAAGCCTCCAAACCCCTAAACCCTAAACCTCTAGACCCTAAGCTCCACGTTTGTTACCTCTACAATACATTCTGAGCAGCCGGGCAGGGTTCGTATCCCCCGCTTGAGGTTTTGTGGTGTTGGGTTCAAAAATGCTTCCCCAAATTGGGACAAATGCACCTGTTTTTTTGGATCAGGCAGCCGGCCAGATCGCAGAGAGGGTTCAATTTGGGGAAGGCATTTTTGGAGTTCTTTTGTGCAGTGAAGATTTTGAGGTGTTACTGTAGGGGCCTTAATAATTAGAATAGGGTTTTGGGGCCCATTATACTATAATTATAATAAGGAACCCCCCAAAATTTTTTTTGGTAATGATTCAGGCCCCTACATTAAATATATCAGCCGGCCCCAGCCGGTGACAACCATGCGTGTGGGAGGCGGGGGTTTGGGTGGAGTTTGCTTCGTAGTGAAGACATGCGACCTTCGTGCTGACGTCCCGTAATGGTGTTGAAGCCTGTCCGTGCATTTGCATGTGGGTAGCTTTCTAAATTAGGGTCCCTTTTTAGGTCCCCAATATAGTACGGCACCCTAAACCCTAAACCCTAAACCCTAAAACCAAAAAGACCCTAATTTAAAGAGCTACCCATGTGCAAGCCTCTGCAAAGTACGAGCTGTCGCGTTACCCATGACAGCGCATAGCATGGCAGCCGAGCGCTCCCCCACCTCTGTTGGGCCGGGCTTGCCGTGTTTGGAGCTAGGGCCCAGGACTACAGACATTGCTGATGGGGCAAGAAGCCTCAACATAAAAGTGCAAAAAGTCTTGTTTGATGAGTGCATAAGCATCTGGATGTAGGCTTTCCCACCGGTTTCAGATACAGGATGTCTTTGTCTATCTATCTATCTATCTATCTATCTATCTATCTATCTATCTATCTATATACATATATATATATATATATATCAAGTCGCGTGCCGCCCCTGCAACGCTGCGAAGAGCCCGGCTGCCCGCACACCTAGTTTTGGACTCATGATGCCATGTTATAGAGAATATGCCATGTAATCATTATTGTTGTTTCGTGCCTTACAGCGCCTTCAGTCCGCAACGACATCGAAGGACTACCAGCTGTACGATGCCAAGGGCAAGCAGATTCCTGACTCTGTCGCTGCTGGGCGCTACATCCCTAAACCGCTAAAACCTAAACGGTAGCCCTTTCTGAAACCCTAAACCCTAAACCTGCTGTCACCTTCAGGTTGAAAACCGGAGGTGGGGAACCTCTGATTGTTGGAGCTAGAGTCCAAAATTGCTTTAGAATCCCATGCTTTCATACATACGGAACCCGGAAACCCTTAAACCCTAAGCCATTATCGAACCCTCAAAAAGAGAGGTTCTGGACTTCCTAGCTCTTCAGCAGTTGCCAGAGTAACCCCAAAGCCAGCCATCCAGACTCGGTAGCTTCAGAGTTGACTTAAGGGTCTGATAGGGCTTGCCAAGCTTTCGGATTGTAGATTACATGGGACTCCACAGGCTCATCCCAGAGTTGCAGGGGCGAGAGATTCCATGCAATACACGTCTGGACCGGGTTTAGTTGGTGTGTGTCGGGCCACAGTGTAGGATCATGGCCAGGCTGCAGAGGGTCTGCGGCGACAGCAAAACCGTGAACCCTGAACCATCCTGACCCCTGCCCTAAACCCTTACGCCTTAACTCTGTTGCAACACAAACGAAAAACCAAAGGGAAACACAGCCGCAGAATTCAAACGTGGCAGTCGACGTCCTCCCGACCATCATGGAAGCCGGAAAGTTCGAGGGTTCCTTGTTCTCATGAATGTATACTAACGATATCATTATGATTCCTTTTTGGCACTGTCATACTAGTATTGTGATTATGTTTGTCATAATTAATCTCATTATCACGATACTCACTATTCTTGCTTTTACTTGCACATAATATAGCTTGAAGTTTTGTTATCATCTATAAACTCGCCAAGACTATCGTTTGAACTTGCGTCTGTGAGGTTCGACTATCCTTCGACTACAAGGCCTTTCGTCGTGCAAGATCATATGCAGCCTCAACTTTAAACCCTAAACATCCCTAAACCCTGAACTCTAAACCCTAAACCCTGAACCCTAAACCCTAACCCCCCAAACCCTAAACCCTGAACGGTCTTGGAGTCCTCGGGTTCGAGGGTTTTTGGCCGTCCCGAAACCCTCATCTTAGGGTTTAGGGTTTAGGGTTTAGGGCTAACCTCCTAGCTAGTATTGGCGAGACTTCTTGGCTCTCTTAAGAATGACCTTATTGAGAGGGTGTATATCTGCGAGGGTCCCCCTAATCAAAACTCCTAAAACCCTAATATAGGGGCCTTAATAATTAGAATGGGGTTGGGGGGTATATTATACTATACTTATAACAAGGAACCCCCAGAACCTTATTCTAATTATTAAGGCCCCCCCCCCCCTAAACCCTAAACCCTAAACCCTATTCTACTTATTAAGGCCGCTCACATTAAACCTGTTCAGGATTCATGGTTGTTGCCGTTTCGCCCTGGTGACAAGCAGTGCTGGTGCTCTTTGCGGTCAGGGGTGTTAGGGGTGGTTTAGGGTTTAGGGCTTCAGGTTTAGGCAGTTTTGAGGTTAGTTTTTAGGCTTGAGGGTTAAGGTTTTAGGTTTAGGGTTTAGGGCTGCGGGTTTAGGCTGTTTTGGGTGTGTGTGGACGCTGTGGTGTGTGCTTGTGTGTGCAGGTTCTGATGTAACATGATGTTACATTGTGTCCATTGCTTCCCATGCACGACAAACTGTCGAATGTAAGTGTCGATCGAATCGTGCTGGGTACAGGGTTCGCTCGCATCATCTATCGAATTTCATGTCTTTCTTTGGTTTCGGAATCGGTTTGGTTTCCGTTTGCACGCTACACATGTTTTCGTCTGTCATTCATTGGCACCGTGTATCCATAGGCTTGCACGCTTCTGTTGCTGATGCCTCGGCTCTTCTGGTGTATCTTAGGTATAAAGAGGCGGCCTAAGGAATAACGTTCCTCGGGTGATCCAGGTCGATCAGAATACACCTGGGGCTTCGGAGAGAGGGTTTCGCGAAACCTTGCAACCCAGCATGACCGCCTGGGAGGTCGTAGCGGGGTTGGTCCCGAAGCCCACTGGCGCGGACGACACGCTTTTCGTACTCCTCGCCCGGTGCCGAGAATCTTTGGGCTCGATAAAAACGACACCCCAAGGCATAAACCTGGGTGAGAATGCCCAGAAGCTCTCTAAGCCGAAACCCTGTAGGTCCTAGACTAAGCCCTTAGCGAAGGCGTGAAGGTACGATTTTTGTGGGTCAAACTTTCCCGCGCGGTTTGGCTGAAGCATGGCATCAGTCTGTGGTTTGTCTGGTTACCAAATGCTGATTCGGGTTTCTACTGAGGGTGAAGAGTTCGATACTTACTGATAATAAAGCATGAGCCATAGTCATGATTATAATAAAGACAATTTCAGGAATTAGTTCAAGTATTCCTTGGTAGTGGTTATCTTTAACCCTAAACCCTCAACCCTAAACCCTAGGCCCTAAACCTTTAAAACATCAACTCTAAACCCTCGGCCCTAGACTCTACACCCTAAGTCATCAACACCTAGTCATGCTGGGACATACCCAAAACCTCAGAGTCCAAAAGCCTCCCGGCGCATGGGTTTAGGGTTTACGGTTTAGGGCTTTAGGGTTTAGGGTTTATGGTTTAGGGCTTTAGGGTTTAGGCTTTAGGGTTTACGGTTTAGGGGTTTAGAGTCTAGGGTTGCTCCAACTGACTACTGTTAGCAGAAGCGCCTTTCTGAGTAACATAGAGGCCTTAGCAGTTAGAAGAGGGTTTGGGGGGGGTATACTGTAGTATAGTGATACCAGAAACTGCAATACTACACGGGGATGCTAGCAGTACTTATTCCGACTCCGAAATGAGCCCAAACTAGCATTTATGTTCTTCTTGCCCAATCTTCCGCAGGCCTGGAAGCTTGTGCCTTTTGTGGCTGTGTTTTTTTGATTTTCATTGTCTCTACTTTTCATTAAAAAGAAACTAGGTTTTTCCATGTGGTTAACTCGCTGGTGCAGACCTGGGTATCAGCCAGAGACTTCGTGCACGACCTGCATTCGAAGCATTCCGGAAAAAGTCGCGAAAACTCGTCAAAATACAGCAGATCCTGTAACGAACGAAATGCCACTGACCTCAGCTCCCCGGAAAAAAAAGCATTCCTAGTCAGAGGTTGGGTTTAGGGTGTGGGAAATTTGCGTGTGTGTGTGTGTGAGGGTTGAATCGTACAACAACTCGCTCGAAAGTCGCTTTCCTCTCGCACGGAAAAAGGAATACAGCGCCATTCCGTTAAAGATATGACAGAGTTTCGTAGCAGGAAAGCAGCAGCATGTTGGTGCAACATCACAGCGGCATGAAGGCTTCAAGCAGATCATAGAAAGGCAGCATCGCTTCCAGAACCAATACCGTGTCTCTGTACTAGAGTTACTAGAGTTTTCCTTCACGTGCGAACCTTCTTGTATGTATATGTATGCATATACAGAGAGTTCCCCAACTACTCGGTAGTACTGCCTTACCGTTCTTATGTGTGACAAACATAGGCCCACTCCCTAGGCCAACTAAAAGCCTGAACCCTGAAGTAGCTTTGCGACACTACAGCAGAAGAGGACGTTGCTTTCAGGGCTAGGGGCCAGACTGCGAGAGTTCAGGCAGCCCCTGACTTTCTCATTTGGGAAGCTAAGCCTTCAAACCCTAATTCCCGAACCCTAAGCCCCAACCTAGACCGCAACGAGGTTGCAGTGGACAAGCTGCGCCCAGAGAAGAGCTTTGAGCTCCAGGACCCTTTGGTTGTAGCAGTAGTATTCGTCCTCGTCGTCGTGGTACCGGTGGTAGTGCTAGTGGTAGCAGTCGTAGTCGTAGTCGTAGTCGTAGTCGTAGTCGTAGTCGTAGTCGTAGTACTAGCAGTAGTAGTAGTAGTTGTTGTTGTTGTTGTTGTTGTTGTTGTTGTTGTTG
>CAJNDV010012259.1:44504-66215 GCA_905221635.1 Symbiodinium sp. CCMP2456
GCAGTGGAGGTTGGATTTATGGTTTGCGATTCTAGGGTGTAGTGTTCAATTTTTGGCTTCAGGTTTTGGGATGCAGCGGATGATGTAGTGTTGGGCTTGAATGTTAAAGTCTTGTCCAAACCCAAAGTTACCGCAGGTGGGGGAGTCGGAGAATCATCGAGCAAACGCACACATCACACCGCGAGCTTTCAACCCTATGTCATGGCTGTTGGCATGGACATATGCGTGAATCCAGCTCACGCCTGCAATCCCGGGAACTGGCTGCTTAAGCTGCTGCTAATGTCCTGCTGGCACTCGTGCCTGCCGCGAAAACTTGTACACAAAGGCTCAAGCTTCGACTGGTGCCGTGGCAAGTGCACGTTGCACAGGGGTGCCACGAGTTCCACCCCGCCTCTCAGCGGAGGGTGTAGTGTGCCTGTCCAACGACAACGCGATCATGTATGGCAATGTATGGACTCTGCAGCCACGGCAGCTGTTGATTAATTGTGCAAAAGTGCCTAGTAGGCACTCGTCTGTTGGAGCTCAGTTTACAATCAATGAGAACCTAGCCAAAGTTGCGATTTAAGTTTGACAAGGAGGCCCTAAACAAGGACCTTTTCACTCACCCAACACGAAACACACAGCGCCACACCCTGAAGCGTCCAACCCTGAACTCCTAAGCCCTAGGGCCTACAGTAAAACCCTTAGCCCTAAACCGTAACACCCCGAACCCCGATGTACAACCCTGAGAAAAAGCCTGATTCAAACCCCAAGACTCCTAATTCCTGGAATCCAGCCTGATTTAAACCCCTTAAACTCCTAATTCCTAGAATCCGTGATCCTCAACCCTAAACCCTAAACCCTAAACCGTAACGATGGTCTGCCTAAGCAGCACAGGTTCTCGAACAGGAGGCGAAGAAAAAGCCTGAGATCCTCGACAAGGAGAAGGCCAGTGGCTTCACTACACTATACTGTGCTACATGGTACTAGACCTATGCTATACTATACTATACTATACTATACTATACTGTACTATACTATAATATCCTATGCTGTACTGTACTGTACTGTACTGTACTGTACTACAGGGGGTGTTCATGGCAGGGTTATTGACGGGTTCAAAACGTTGGGGCTATGGGACAGAACACAGTGTGAAAGATGAGAAAGGCAATATGAAAGGGAATAGTGTAGAAGCCTGAATTCCTTAGGGTTCCCCGTTATACTTATAGTATTAAGGAGCCCGAACGCCTGTTCTAATTATTAAGGCTCCTCCATTATCCTTTCTTTCAAAAGCCTGAGAGGGATCTTATCGGGTGTCGGAATTGCCGTTCAGGGCTTTACGGTCTTGCAAGGTTTCGAAGTTGTTTGATACAGCTGGGGTTCAGGGCTTTGGGGTTAGGGGGGTCGTTTTGGTTTAAGGTTTCCGAGCTCTTGAGGACTTTGTTCCCAAACCCAAAGCCCCATGATGAACCATGTAAGCCCTGGGCCGGGGCACAGGGTGTGGGAATTTCAGGCTTCAATAGGGTTTAGAGTTTAGGGTTTAGGGTTTAGGTTCAAGGGGTTTAGGGTTCAGGGTCTCTTGTACAGGGGTTTAGGGTGGGGTTCACAAAGCCTTCGGAGAGCTGTGGGCTTGTATGTCCCTGTTTGGGGCTTCTTGATGGTGCGTCGGGTTCAGGGTTTAGGGCATGAGACGCCAGAGCAATCCATTATTGGTTCGGCTTCTATTCGAGGAGTTTTGATCCAAAAGCGATTGGCGTTTAGGGCATCAGTTTTTCAGGCTTCTGGGCATCATCGCGTCGACTTGCTACTTTGGGAGGGTGTGTTTTGGTGCCGGGAGTGTTCTGCATCCCTGCTGTCTTTGTCTGGTCACCCTGGTTCCTCTGCTGCTGTTTTTTCTCTTTGGGTGGCTAGGTCGTTCAAAACATGAAACAGAATCCCAACAGCCACACTTTTGATGGCTTTACACTGTTCTCGACTACTCCACGACTGCCGGTCCACGTCGTACTGAGCAGCACATTTGATTACTACTTGTTGTTGATTCGCGGTTGCGATCAGGTGCACGCTTGCGGGTCAGTATTGGAGTTTCTGACAGCAAGATCAAGAATGCAGATGCTGGCAGGAGCAGATGAAGTTCGTTAGGAACGTGCTGCGAAAGCTCGAGGACGGCACTTCCGCAAGACGGCAACTGTTACTACTACCACTACTACTACTACGACGACGACGACTACTACTATTACTACTACTACTACTACTACTACTACTACTACGACTACTACTGCTACTGCTACTGCTACTGCGACTGCTAGCACCACCAACATTTCTACCAGTCCTACGACGTTGACCACGACGACGACTACTGCTACTCTTGCTATTGCAGGTGGTGGTGTGTGCAATGCTGGTGCCCATGAAGAATGCGAAGATGTTGATGATGCGTATGATGAAAATGATGATTGCGATGGCGGCGACATCGAACCTCATCAATATGTCACAGTTGATGACAAGGTTTTTTCTAGTGAGTCATATGTAGCGGGCATGGTATCCGTAAACACGCCTGCTAATGGGTGGTGAGAATACTAGCGTGCTTCGAACAGACAGATGCAGTCAGGCAACGACAAGAGCAGTAATATAGTCGCAATCACGGCAGCGTTGGTAGAAGCTGTGGTCATAGTTGAATATCAGCCACAAGCTGAGTCACAAGCAAAGGCAATGAATCGCTGAAGCAATCAACATCCTCGTCTTAGTACGAATACGTGTATATATATACATATATATATACACATACACATACATACCTAAACAAGCACATACACATATACACACACATTCATATAGGTATGTATGTGTCTATGTATGTATGTATGTATGTATGTATGTATGTATGTATATATATATATATGTATGTATGTATGTCTATGTGTGTATATGTATATACATGCATACATATATATATATATATATGCATACATTGCATATACATACAGATATGAACATACATAAACATGTAACTCTCTCGATATATATATATATATATATACAGAACAACTTATTTAATTGCTTATCTTACTAGCAATTAATTTTCCCAAATATATGGTCCGTGTAGAATCATACGAAATGGTCCCGAAACCCTTATGCCGATTGCATTAATCCCTGTCGTGCCGACCCAAGTCTTGATGCCTTGTGGTAGACATGTTGGCAGACTTGCAGGGCCAGGGAGTTTGCTTGGAATTGTGCGCACATTGGGGCATCTGGTGGTTTGCCGTTCATCTTCAATCACCTTGGACCCGAAACTTGAAGCACCCTAACAACCATCAAACAGACAAGCTGAACCGACGAGCTCTCAACGCCCTAACCGTAACAACGCCCAAATGCCCTAAGCCTCAAACCCCTGGGCATAGAAGTCCTGGGACCTAACAACTCAACCCCTTAACATCCTTGAAAGCGGATTACTGAAGAACCCGTAAAACCCCTTCAATGAGATAGGAAAAGAAGCTCACCGCCAAAGCGGCGGCAGAAATCACAGGCTCGTGGGCTCGGATTGAAGAGAAGATTTGGGCCCATCGCGGGGTTTAGGGATAAGAGTTCAGGGTTTAGAGTTTACAGTAGAGGGTTTCTTAGAACTTAGATGGATTCAGAAGCTAGGGTTTAGGTATTTCAGTGTTTGTATGTAAGGTGTGGAGTGTTACATCGATGCTTAGCCACTTCGTGTATAGGGTCTCAAAGTGTTCGAAGGGTTTCAGTTCTTTGGACTTCAACGCTCAACACTAGACGTTGCAGTCATTGTCACTTCTGATCTCGTTTCTCCGACTGCTTTGGGACATGTATCCAAGCGTTTCCCTCAGATTGGGTTTAGGGCTTAGGGTTTGGCAGATTGAGTGCTCTGAACTTGTATGAGGCTTTCGGTGTATTGTATGGTTTCAAACAAGGTAAATTAGTGGCTATGAAGGATCTGAAACCAGGCCTGCTTCCGATGTCGCCCCACCGAAATCCGAAGTCTCCGGCTTCAGGGTTGACGGTTGAGGAGGTGAACAGGATCAAGCAGATGCACAGCGCCACCGTCGCGCCCTTCGGCTGCCACTGTACCCAAGCCCAAGACAACTGAAGAACAGATCGGCTTTTTGGTGAGTTTAGATAGGTCCATAGACAGATAAATAGATAGTAGATGGTTAGATAGATAGATCTGCAGGAAACTCTGTAACGAACGAACTGAATCGCTGTGCCCTTCCGATTTCGTAGTGTTTCTGATGTGTTTTGCGTTCGACCGTTGGCCGTCGCATCAACTCTCGTCTGAAATCGTACCGGTTCGCCAGTTTACGACCCCTAGAAAACCGTAAACCCTGAAACCCTATCCTGAAGTACGTTACTCAACAAATACAATCCCAGGGCTAGCAGATCCTTATGTGTATATATATATATATAGCAATTTCGGCTAAACCCTAAAGCTGAAACCGCAAATCGACGCTGACGCCGGCATCAGCACTCGAGGTCTCTAACTGGGAGTCGCTGAATCAAGGAACATTACTGTTATCCTTGACACCACGGTTTAGGGTTTAGGGTTTATGGATTGCCCTAAACCCCAAACCGTTCCTCACTTAAGGGGCGTTGCGGGTGCTGGGATCTTCCCAGAGGGTTGCAGGCCTCCCCCGGGCCTCTCGCGCGCCGAGGACGGAGTATGAGATGGCTCACCAAGTGAGCTTCGTGCTCAAGCCTCTCGGTCCGAGACCCTAAACCCGAAGCTCTAAACCCTAAACAGGGTTTAGGGTTTAGGGTTTAGGAACCCTAAACTCTAATCCCGAAGCTCTAAACCCGAAGCCCTAAACTCTAAACCCGAAACCCTTGCCGCCAAAACCCCGAATCTCAGACTTTCAGTCCTCATGCCGAAGCAGAAATCAGAGCCATGGAGTTTGGACTTCCGTCGGAGGGCTGCCAAAGAAACGATGCAGGGACTTCATGGGGACGTGTATTTCTTACGTCTTACTGCTCTGACAGGCCTAAGCTATCCCCCAAACCTAGGCCGCGAACCCTGAACCCGGAACCCTAAACTGCCCTAAACCCTGAACACTAAACCTTGATCCCCAAACCCCCCCGAACTTGCAACGCTTGAGTTCCATGCCCTGAAACCTGAAAGTCGATGCCCCCCTAGACAAACGACAGGAGCTTCAAGGCATGAAGGTTTTGTTTTAAGCTAGAAGGTTTAGGGTGCGGGGTCTAAGGAATAGGGTTTTGGGAATTTAGGGCCTAAGTACCAAACTTCTGAGATGTTTTTGTTGGTGATGTCTGTTGTGCTTGACTACTTGAGAGACCGGGGAGGCTGGATGGAGCCCACAGAGAGATTTGGGTTCATGGAGGAGCTGCAATGTGCCCTCGTAAACCCGATAAAGTTGTTGCAATAACCCTAAAGCCTAGACCCTAAACCCTAACCCGTCTGAAATCCTTGGGCCTCCTTCGACAATCATTAGAGCATGATCTTGGCTTGGGGCACCAAAAAACCAATTTGGCACCTTGCGTTTTTTCGAGCCAGCCCCTTGGACTGCGTGAAGCTGAGGAAAAAGGACGTTGATACGAAGAGCTTGCATCTTAAGCTTTCAAGCAAGGACTTGCCGGGGACGGTGGAGGAAGTTGCTATGCCTGGTTTACGGTTTACAGTTGTTCTTGCACCTGGCATTGGTCTTATTCTTGTTGCTAGTCGTAGTCGTCGTAGCCGTGGCTACTGCTGCAGCCGCCGCTGCCGCAGCCGTAGTGTAGTAGTAGTAGTAGTAGTAGTAGTAGTAGTAGTAGTAACAGGAAAAGGAGGAGTAGGAATAGCAACAGCAGGGCAGAATTAATCGTCGTCGTCGTCGTCGTAGTAGCAGCAGCAGTAGTAGTAGTGCACTGCTATGAGCAGTAGCCTGGGTAGCCGCGGCAACAGCAGCAGGAGGGCCTTGTTGGTAGCAGCCGGTACAAAGCGGCTTTTGGACTTAGGCTCCTACCCTTGTTCTATGTGGGGCGGGGCTCGTAGAATTTCAGGCTAGTCCGCCCCAACCCTGGCACTGTGGAGCATCAGTCTGTCCCAGGGACCTGCCTAACCCAGAAGCATGTCCGCTGGCAGGAGATAGATGAGAAATTGCAGCTCCCGATCCTGCAGAACCTGTCGCCGGACTGTTTCTTTGTTGCTCCCCTGGGGACACAGATGTTAGCAGTTAACAGAAGTTTGAATGTATGAGACAGGCTTGCTACATATGTATATATATATATATATAGGTATAGATCAACGAAGCCCCCCACGACAACAGCCTGTTCCGATTCAAGCAAACGTGTACGTGAAAAAGGGCGTCTGACAAAAACATGACGAGACACAAGTTCACACGCACACACGAACACAAACAAGCAAATACACATACACACAAAAACACAGACACACACACACACACATCACTCACAAAGCGAAACCCTAAGCCTTTACCCCAAACCTCAAACCACACGAAACAGCATCAATCAGTTCTGAACAGCGTCGACTCCAAACAGAGAGAGAGAGAGAGAGCACCGAACAGTCTCAGCCCACCGTGCAAACCTCGCATTCCAGGGCATTCCAGGACCAGCCCTGACCACACGTACTTATTACGAGTTATACAGCGCATATTCAGTTTGATATATTAGAAATATACTATGCTATGTGTTATATATAACAGATCACGGCATCTTTACGACTACTCCAAGAAATGCACGAATACAGTGTGTATATATATATACACACATAAAATAGCATATCGTAACATAACATAATATGACATCGCAGAATATATTGTAATGTAGTGCCAGATAGTACAGTGTAATATATATATATAGATATCATCTACATAAGTAGGTCAGTGAAAGCTTAAACTGTGTAATTTATTCGTATTTACATACGTATGTGCGTGTAGGTATGTATACATATACATATTGTATGCACATACATAATACATACATACATACATACATACATACATACATACATACATACGTACATACGTACATACGTACATACGTACGTACATTCATACATACATGCATACATGCATACATGCATACATGCATACATGCATACCTACCTACCTGCCTACCTACCTACCGACCTACCTACTTACTTACCTACCTACCACCTACTACCTACCTACCTACCTGCCTGCCTGCCTGCCTGCCTGCCTACCTACCTACCTACCTACCTACCTACCTACCTACATAGACATAGACATAGACATAGACATAGACATAGACATAGACATAGACATAGACATAGACATAGACATATACATATAGACGTGTATATATACAAGTAGTTGTATATGCATATGTATACATATATATATATATACATGTACATACACATTTACATGCGCTTACTTACGCTTACTTACACACTCATACATACTTACTTAACTAAATCTGCATGTCATACACACACTATATATATATATACATACATACATACATACATCTGTGTGTATATATATATATACATATGTATATATATATATATATACACACACACACACATATATTCCCACATGCAAACATACACCTGCATATACAAATCTACGTATACGCATGCATGTACATAAACAGATAAAGGTAGACATGTCGTGTTCGTCGCGTGTTGTTTGTTCCCTTGTCTCTATTTCTACCATGAAGTTTGTGCCGTAGATTCTTCCCTCGATCTACCTGTCGATTCGACTGTAGCTTGTACTTTCCGCGGAGCTGGAACCGTTTGCAGTACTACAACCCTAAGCCCTAAACCCTAAAGCCAACCATCGTGGCTAACACGGTTATGTTCTTCCTCTTCTCTTGGCCGGCACTGACTCTGTGCAGACGCACATATGATTTGGACGCATGCATCCTCTGTTTGCACATATGCATGTGTGTGTGTATATGTATATGTATGTATATATAGATATATGTATATACATAGACGGCTGCATATAAGAAGTATACACTTCCCGTACAAATTCATCTGGCATGCCAGCGTAGACTACCGGTGGACATGTAGCTCTGCCTGTATATGCAAACATGTTCGATTTAGAGCCGATGTTTCAACTTGAGGGGGTAGTATTTTGGGATTTTGCGGTTTATGGATCCGACCCCTTCACGCCCGGCTCGCCTAAGCCCTAAACCACCAATCACCAGTCGCAGGATCTGCTTACGCCGCTGCAGCTGAAGCTGAAAGGCACATGTCCGGCATGTTCGGTAGACTGGGGCGTTAAACCCTAAACCCTAAACCCTAAACCCTAAACCCTAAATCAAGGGATGGGGGCCCCAGGTTCGGGGATGGGGCTTGGGCTGGCAGTCCATCAAAAACGTGGGAGGTAGGGGAGCGAAACAAGAAGAAACAGAGAGAGAGAGAGAGAACCCCAAGGGTCCATGTACTCATATAGTATATACAGCACAGACTTGCAGTCGCGATAAGAGGCTCTCCCCTATCATACTCCCGAATTCACACGCCTGAAGCAATATTTTTTGCCCGTAAGTTTCAACGCAAGTGTATGTACCTCAACTTCCTAAACGATTCCGATAGTACCTACAATGATTTGGTTTCATACACGGTGGAGGGTCTGACAGATTAGGCGGAATGAGTTGCTAAGGATGGTAGGGATTGGGCCCGCTTCCTTGGACGCATGCGGCCGGATTGACCCTTAACCCTAAGCCCAACACAGCTGAGGCTATAGGGCTTGGTGAAGGGTTTAGTGTCTGGGATTTGGTCTAGAGTTGAGGGCTTTAGAGTGCACGTCCTCCGTGGATGAGTCTCAACCCTGGAACAGAAGCTCTGCAAACGAGGTCTACGCCATAGACCCTAAACCCTAAACCCTAAACCCTAAACCCTAAACCCTAGACCCTAAACCCTAAACGATATCCCCGCTTCACCCAAAGTCATCCAAAGTGACACCCAAGGCCCCAAAGAACGCCAACATCACCATCAACCCTACATGCTGAACCCTAGGCCCTACCCATAGGCCCCATAGTAGTTCATTTTTGGGGTTACCTTATAGGATTCTATATATGAACCCCCAAAAGGAAAACTTTAAGGCCTATGGGTAGACTCCATAAATGCTAGAAGCCCAATGCCCATTCCAGACGGCACGATGATCATTTGCCGCTTGCGGCTGATGTCTTTGGAGGATCGGCTGCTTGGATCCTGTACGGCGTAGGCCTTTGGGTCATTTTATGTTTTCCTTTATAGGGGCTTAAGAGGATCTTATTTGCGATTATTTCTCAACGGCTTTAAAGGGCCAACCTAGTTTGACCTAGGGCCCCCGAAAGCACCTAAACATAAATTGTTGAAGCCCACCCCCTTGTAGGGAAATCAGCTTACAAAGTCTATATTGTTTGCGCTACGGGCTACAGGGCCGGCGGGTTCAATGCTCCGGGTTTAGGGCTGCAGGGCGCCTTTGGGTTTAACGTAGGCAACCGCATCTCTGGCAACAGACCCCGCTGCTGCCACAACGGATCACTTTACCGACAGTGCTGTGTGTCATATCGGGCTCTCTCTCAGCAATGCCTGTGCAACCAAGCGGCTCTACGTTTGTTATGGCAGTAGTACTTAGTATGCCGACGTCATGCGAAATTTGTGCGTTTGCTGTTCATGTTCAGTATTTGGGCATAAAGCGGAGCCTTCGTGCGTCGCCTTTTCCTACAGGCCCGAGCATGTTCGCGTTCCTGTTCAGGTTCTAACTGTTCGATTGTGGATCACATGGGTCTCTAGCACGAAGGATCATATTTGTTCTCTGGTTTGTGTTCTGAGTCGCGTTGCAGTGAGAGCATATTGATACTGCTGCTTCGCTACTCAACGAGATCTTGACTTCTAGTTCTCTCCCTGCCATCACGCCCAAACCCTAAACCACGGTGTTGTTTTGTTGCTCCTTTCGTCATGGTCATCGGAGGCTGGTGGTTCTCTCACTTAAATCAAAAAGGTGAACGATAGCTGAGTAGTCAGGTGCCTTGTAACCATTCCTTGCTGGCCATGCTACGTCACCACTATCTATACTCACTTGACTTGTGCTATCCCGGTGTGGATTTGTTCAAGATCTTTGAGCTCCCTCAGGTTCCTTACTACATGTAATTCTAGACTAGAAACACCCCAAACATCCCTATGATTCAGGCCCCGATATTCGAGATCTTCATCAGGAGTTTCAAGCCGTTTGATTCGAGTTACTGGTTCAGGGTCAGCTGTAGCTCAAAACGATCTAACCCCTGAAAGAAATGCGCTTGGGGACTTCAAATCCATGTCCGGGGACTTCAAATCCATGTCCAGCAATACAGAACCCTAAGCCCCAACCTAAACCTGCGGCCAGCAAGCCTTGAGCCTTTATACCCCTGAACACCAAGTCCGAAACCCTAGACCGACCCTCCACCCTATCCCAGGTGACGATGGTTTGGTGCTTCCTTCTTAGTTGCGGCTCCTGGAATTGACAGGGCACGCCTGCAACAACGAAGCAGCTCACACCCCGTAGCTTACCTAAGCCTTGAGAGCTTGATATCTCAGAGGAAAGAGCCTAGAGAAAGAGCTCGTCATCGTGGAAATCATTGTAGCTTAGAGCCGCTAGCCACTAGTCCAACCAGGGTGATGTTTGCATGCCACGAGGGCAGTGTTGAGTCTAGCTTCACGGACATGATCATCATGGTGATCAATCTGGTTAGTGTATTAACTTATGCGGTGTCATGACCAATGGCTGTTGTTAGTCGCATAAACAGATGTGCCCGTGCTTATCTTGCTACTACTGCTGCTATTTGCTGGTCTACAGGTCCTTCAGTTCAACTCATTGTGTCCCTTATTGCTCTTGCTGCCGCGCCTGTATGATGTGTGCACTTGTAACTCGTATTGCTAGCGCTGCAACTACTGCGAGCATTCCTAGTCAAGAATACTGCTGAATATATGCCACTTGTCGGTATGTCTGGAATTGCTGACGATGCAACATCGTGCAACGCAGCTGGTGCCAGTACTAGCACTACAACTATATAGCCATCGCCGCCGCTACCACTACTACTACCAGTACCAGTACCAACTAGCAATCCCTAGTAAACGGACTCATACTGCGATTATTCTTGCTGCTTCTACTACAGCCACAACCACTACTGAACTGCTGTTGCTGTTGTTTTTTTTTGCTGCTGCTGGCACCATCATTGAGTCCATAACCTCCGAAGCTCGTCATCCTTGCCTTTAGACCACAGTTAGTGGTGGAAGCACGAACGGAAAGCGTATCAGATTTTTGCAGTGTCCACATCAAATGAAAGGTCCCTCCACTTTTGCCCACAAGAAGCCCCGGTTGCAGAGTTTGCCAGGGATGACCCCAAGAATGGGGGAGTTTTAGACGAATGGAGAAGGGACAGGGAGATCCTGGCCCTTCTCGTTTCTGCGGTGCATCTCCGACAGGAGTGCTCTGCAGAAGCATCACGATCGCTGCGGCGGAAGCCAGTGGTTAAACCAGCAGCACCATCACATGGCGCTTTCCCATGGGCATGTCAAGTCTCTGAGGCTAAGGGCCGCCCTTCAAGTAAGTTAAAGAAGTCTGCTTGTAGTGGAAGCAATACCTATCATCCTGTATTGCTGGAGGCCTTTACATGCTCAAGCCCGCCACCGCAAAGCAGGAACCCAACGAACCCCTAACCGTCCCCTTACCCTCCTCTTCAAACCAATCCCCAACCCCTACAGTCCCCGTAGACTTGTAGTCTTTTGCAGTCTAATCATGCAGGCCTGCAAATTAAACCCTATAAACAGTACTATGACCCTTTGAAAACCATGTTCTAATTCTGCAGGTCCCTATATAAAGCTGCCTTGACTCTCCTAAACGCTACCCTAAACCCGAAACCCTAAACCCGAACCCAAGGCACCCTCTCTGCTCCGAGCGATAACAGCTCGGTAAACTGCTCGAAATGAGGCGGCCGTCCTTCAGGCATTCTTCCTTGTTGTGATATAATTACTAATTACAGTTTAGGGCTTGAAGGTTTTGGGTTTAGGGTTAAGTTGTACTAGACATCCAAGGCTTATTGAACATGCTTTTTGTTTTAATAATCATGGGGGAAAGACCTGGCATTGCCGGTGGGAAGGCAATCGTATAGGCGTGGCAGAGGATCAAGACACGTCGGAGGCTTGTAGCCATCGTGACATAACCCCCTAAACCCTAAACCCTAATCCCTAAAGCCTTGAGCCTAAACCCTCGAGCCTCAGTCAGGCTCTTCTCCTGACAGGGCTGCTTTCCAAATCGGGGTTTAGAAGCACTTCCAACTCTGCAGCCGTTAAGCCTGACGTTCAAGCTTTACATCATTTTTTGGACTTTCCTCCTGTGAATATTGGCAAGCTACTACGAGCAGTAGCAGTGCTACATACATTGACGGCGCTATTCTGACTGCTAGCGTCGCATTCGTCATTCCGCCAGCCCCCTCAATTGACCCTACACCCGAGACCTCACCCCCTCCGAATCTTGGACCGGAGCCAATCATCTTGAACCGGATGCTCAAAAGGCCCCTCACAACGAGGCGCCATAGCGGATGGGCAACTGCGGGGCAAAAGTCCGATCGGGCTGCCGCTACTACAACAACGACGACGACTACTACTGCTGCTGCTGCTACTGCTACTACTACTACTACTACTACTACTACTACTACGTGTATGGGCTATTCTTTTGCTGCCGCTACTCCTGATCCTCCCTTCCTTGGTCCTGCTCCTACTCAACGTAAATTCCTTAAACCTTAAACTCCCAAACTGAGACGCTAAACCCAAAGGCCCTAAGCCTAAACTCTAAAGGATCTGACTGGGAGTGCCACACCCAATTTCATCGCTACTAGTAATTACCAGTATGTCGAAGTTCTGCAATTCTACTGCAGCCGCAGAATTTACGTCATGAATGGCTTCGAGCCTCGTTTGCCCTGTTGGGTGTGTACAAGAATTAGCTCAATGTATTCAAGTTCACCGTCCAGCTCCCTGTCAACACTAGCTGCAAGTAGTGTAAACATCCTCTGGACCACCAAGTAAGATAGCTCGGAATACAGGTGACAAGTATATTCCATGGCATGACGGCAAGCCTTGTTGAGAACTATGTAGACCCCTAAAAACGTGGCCTCAATAATTACCTCTATTGTAGGGATCCGTTACGTTAAGTATAGTATAAGAAACCCCAAAACCCTAATTCAAGTATTAAGGCCCCTACACTACAGTACTCTAGTCACTAGTCTTGCTCCCGGTCCTCCTTTGTTCTATGCTGGATTGGTCGCAGGTACAGCGCAACCTACAACCGGTCACTCAGTCCCGATGGACAAGTATCAAGGCCATCTTTGGGACGCTGCGGCTTAGGGTTTAGGGTTTGGGGTTTAAGTTTAGGGTTTGGGTTTTGGGGGGCCAGTTTTGGGGTCTGTTTCTGGACCCTGAGGCTCATGTAGCGCTTCGGCTTTCTGTCTTCAGGGATCTCCTTGATGCAAGTAGGCCTTGTCTTTTTGGGCACCGTCTGACGGCATGCATTTCCCGCTACATCGAAGTTGGGCTTCTTCCGGAGGAATGCACCTCTAAAAAACTCTACATCCTCATGTTTTAGGGCGACTAAGGTTAGTGCATCTATACGGGCGGCATCGCAGCGGCATGCATTCTGGAAAGCAGCGAAGTAGCCTTGAACTTTCCACCATACTTGCCCCAAGCCCTGAGTAGCACAGCCGCTAACCGAAGCATGCTGGCTCAGTTTGCCATTACGTTGTAAATTGCTATGTGCAAGGACTTTCAAGTCTGCCGTCTTGTACTGGACAACTCTCTAAACTCCACGTAAGCCCCCGGAGCCCATAAACCCAAGACCCTCTACTACAGCCAAAGCTCACATCGTAAACTTTCCCCCAGGTCCCATAAGCCCCAGTGCTGCGCCCTAGCTACTGTTCGTGTTGCAAGTGCTCAACATCTTAAGAAGTCAGAAGCCCTGACTTGTAAAAGAGATGGGGGGTTGCAGGGCTGAGGGCTTGAATGCTTTAGGTTTAGAGGTTTAGAGTTGAGGGTTTAGGGGCTGGGGGTTGAGGGGTTTAGGGTTTAGGGTTTAGGGGTTTAGGGTTTAGGGGTTTAGGGTTTAGGGTGTAAGCTTGATTTTAGAGTTCAAGGTAAGTGTGTAGGAATCCCTGCCCGAACTAACACCCGAAACCTGCGCTCCCTGAACCCCATTTCCCGCCGTAAGCTCTGAACCCTAAATCTTGCACCATAAACCTAAACCCCTAAACCCTAAGCCCCCTAGGCCTTAAACCCCCCTAAGCCACTAAACCCTTAGCCCCTAAACCCTGAACCTTAAACCCCTAAACCCTAAACTCTAAGCCACTAAAACCCGAAGCCTGAACCCTAAACCCCTAAACCCTGAACCCTAAACCCTAAACCCCTAAACCCCAAAACCCCTAAACCCTCACAGACGACCAAGAACTCCAGGTGCCCATCGATTTCGGCCTCAAGTCCACCATCGTATCCGCCCGGACCTTTTGGTCGTGGACATCATATTTAGGGTTTAGGGTTTCGGACTTACGGGTTTAGGGGTTTAGGGTTTAGGGCTTAGGGCTTTAATATCGGGCCCGTAGATTAGGTTTAGGGCTTTATATAATATAGGGCCCGTAGATTAGGGTTTAGGGTTTAGGGCTTAGGGCTTTAATATAGGGCCCGTAGATTAGGGTTTAGGGTTTTAGGGTTTACGGCTTAGGGCTTTAATATCGGGCCCGTAGATTAGGTTTTAGGGTTTAGGGCTTAGGGCTTTAATATAGGGCCCGTAGATTAGGTTTTAGGGTTGAGGGCTTTATACAATATAGGGCCCGTCGAGTAGGGTTTAGGGTTTAGGGCTTTATATAGTATAGGGGCGTAGATTAGGGTTTAGGGTTTAGGGCTTTATATCTAATATAGGGGCCGTAGAGTAGGGTTTAGGGTTTAGGGCTTTATATGATGTAGGGGCCGTAGAATAGGGTTTAAGTTTAGGGTTTAGGGCTTTAATTCAGGGTTTAGGGCTTAGGGCTTGAGATAGGGCCGTAGAGTAGGGTTAAGGGTTTAGGGCTTTATATAATATAGGGGCCGTAGAGTAAGGCTTAGGGTTTAGGGCTTAGGGTTTCAGATAGGGGCCGTAGAAGGGTTTAGGGTTTATACCAGTAGTACAGTTAGTAGCATTTCCTGAAGCCACATTCTTGGCTCATGGTCTGGGGTCTTGTAATCGCGGGTCGAGTATCCTAAGCAATGGCCAGATTGATGTCGATGTGGCGGTTCAGGGTTTTTGGGTTAAGGTTTTGGGTTTTGGTTTGGGGGTTCAAGCTCGACGAGCGAGCGAGCATGCGCCTGATGCCCGAAGCGGACATGTTCTTGAAACTTAAACCTAAACCGCTATTTAAGCCCTGAACCTTTTGAACCCGCGAGACCCGGAACCCCAAACCATCCTATAAACCCTAAAGATCCCCAACGCACTGCCCTTCGTAGAAGTCTTGTAGAAGCCTAAACCCTATAAACCCTAAACCCCTAACACACCCTAAGTTTGTGGCCACCGGAATCTGACGGGAGGTTTTGATACGTGGAAACCCTTGGCAGCCAGCCCTAGGTCGGGATACCCCTCAATGAACCGGACAGGCCATTGATTGAAGGCTTCAAACACTCCCATCATGGAATTCAGATAGCCCTTAATAACCGAAATAACTAGACGCCATATAAATCCGAAACCACCACCAACATAGCTAAATCCTAAACCCTCTCCTGATCCGTTGCCGCAGAGGTCTGGAGCCAGCAGGCGGTCATCTCCGAGCAGGCGCACAGAAACATCCGCGATTGAGGTCTCAGCCTTGTGGGTTTAGTTTAAGATTTGGGTTACAAGTTACGAGGGTGCAAACCATCGCAATGATAGCAGGAGCGGTACGCTAAGGGCAATGCAAAAGTACTAAGCGCTGGTGGCAGCTGTAGTGGTTTGGCAGGAGGGGTTGCACAGGTAACTCTCGCGATACTCGTACGAAGCCGTAATAGGTAATAGCAGTAGAAACTGTTAGTTCCAGGCACAGAAATGTAAACCCATGCAATTGTGATATCGATAGCCATGGGAGTCGTCTTGACAAGGAGAACAGCAAGACCAGGCATAGCGATGCACTGAAGTAGAGCAGTAGTGGGACCGGACAGATTAAATGAGCTGGGAGATGAACACTGAGCCCGGAGGATTCGTTACGGGCACCCCGGATGACGTCCCAGGGTGGGATGAGGCAGACGGCTCCGAGCCCGAGTATGAAATCGCAAGGGCCTCAAAGCTTTCGCGGTCGAAGGCGAGTACGACATGGGTCCCTAACCCCCCAGGTACCCACTATATAGGGTACTAGAGCCCCTAGGGCCCTATATAGTAGGTACCTGGGGGGTTAGGGGATGCTGCAGCCTGCCTGGTCCCTCCGCAAGCCGAAGCGGAGAACATACCGACCGCAGGCCGATGCGGAGTTCATGGAATCGGATGAGGACCATTCGTTCAGCGCGGTGGATGCGTGGATGGCAGTAGTGGGTCCGGCCGCCGTCCATGATGAACTGCTGCTGAGTGGACAAGAAGGAAGGATGGTGTTCTTCTGGAGTCCATGCCGTGGCCCCGTGCCGCGCCACACACAAACCTCTGCTCCAACGTACTCCCGGCGAGACATGCGCGGTGTAGGGAAATGTGGTCTGTTTGTGGTATCGCCAGCAGCCAGAACGTAGGGGCCTCAATAAGGAGGGACCCCCCAAACCCTATGCGAATGATTAAGGCCCCTATATTCGGAACGAGAATGCTAGTGGAACATCCACGGCCCGTGTCGCCGCTGTGGTCGTAGACCTGCCAGGTGTCACAACTTTAGGCCTCCCTGAAGTTTCAATTTGTGAGACTTCTGCCTGGTAGCCTTCAAGGAACTTCTGAAGGAGCCCTATTCTAATTTTGAAGGGCCGTTATACTTAAGCCTTCAAGGAATTTCTAAAGGAACCCTATTCTAAAATTGGCCTTCAAGGAACTTCTAAAGGAACCCTATTGTAATTTTGAAGGGCCGTTATACTTAACCCCACTTCTAAAGGAACCCTATTGTAATTTTGAAAGGCCGTTATACTTAACAGCACTTCTAAAGGAACCCTATTCTAATTTTGAAGCGCCGTTATACTTCACCCCACTTCAGGATGCCCAGCACCAGCTCTACCTGCGAAGCTCGCCTGCAACCAGTTGTTTGTCAATGCTCGACTGCTCTAGTTAGGGTTCAGTCTTTAGGGTTTAGAGTGTACTTGCAGGATTCATAGTTTGAGGCTTAGGGTTGTGGGTTTTGGGTTTATCGTTTAGGCCCATCCAACAAACTTCTCGGCAGTCCTTTTTGCTTTGGCATTGGTGCCCGCGACATGCTCCAACTTCTCTTGGTCGCAGCTCTTCGTACCAGGACCGTCCTTGTACCATGAAATTGGAGTATATGGTCCCCAATAGTAGGTATTTAGGGTCTAACAGAGGTGGAAGGAGGGTCTAGGTAATCAGCCAAGGGTGCTAAGGTTGTGGGTCGAGGGCTCTTGTCCTGCGATCATACGCTCACTAGAAACAGTAACGTCGATGATGAGAACCGTTTGCATCCTTCGTACGTCTCATCTACATCGTCGCCATCACCAGAGGAGCAGCAGGAAGAAGAAGCAGTCTAAATGCAGGCTGGGCGCAGAGGAGCCATCTCAAACCCCGAACTTCAGGGGTGCTACGTCCCTGACGCCCTGGAAACGTTTAATCGTCCAGATCCTACAAGCTTCTGCTGATGGAACAAGATCCTGCACCGCCACAGGTGCCTGAAAGTATGGATTTATGGTGTAGTACAAGAAGAGTCTCAGAGCCATCAGCCGGAAAAAACCTCAGCTCAACAGCCCTAAACCCGAAGCCTTAAGCATAATCTCCTTTGATATCCTAGCACCCTCGACTTCCCTGAAGCCCATGACCCTAAGAGGTCTTCAAGAGCGCGGCCTAGAGCTGGAAAGCCTTCTCATGCCCTAACCCCCCAGGTACCTACTATATAGGGCCCTAGGGGCTCTAGTGCCCTATATAGTAGGTACCTGGGGGGTTAGGGACCAAGGAATGGTCCTGCATTCGGACTACTTGTCGTCAGACCTACGTTTTCAGGCGGCCGGTGAGCGAGTTGAGGGATTTGTGGAGTTCTCTTTGAGAGGGAGGGCTGAATGGAGGGGCCTCAAGTTTGCCGTGTAGTGTGGTGAGGCAACTTCCTTCCTGAGCTTTAGATTTGGGTCCTGCGATTCAGACTGTAGGCTCTTTTCAGTGTGGTTCCTGGTCAAGTTCAGGCTACTTGGAGGGTGTTCTTCGTGAGGCAGAGTTCTGAGAGGTGGGAAGCCTGTAAGAAATCCCATGCGTCGACGTGTGGGGTGTACTGGCCGGTTCAGGTCCGCTTTCTGCGCCAGTTCTGAGCAAAACGTTAAGAGTTAAGACCGACATGTCCAGAGACTGCGCTCGTTCAAGTTTGGAGGTTGCCCCAAACCCTAGGCCCTAAACCCTGAACCCATATATATCCTAGTGCCTAAACCCTTATTCCCACATCCGAAACCTGCCCTTTACCTAAATCCTATAGCCCTTTTCTGTCTGGTGCTTAGTAGCGAATGGGGGAATGGATCCCTATGATAGTCCCTTAAAGTCCCTTATAGTAGTCCCTATAACCCATTCCCCCATTCCCTACTAAGCACCAGACAGTTTTGGTCTGGGTCGGCTGCAGGATCCAGAGCGAGATCTGGAGTTCCCGTTAGAAAGGGATGCCCAAACGCCAGGCAGTTTAGGGTTTAGGGATTGGGGTTTAGGGTTTAGGGTTTAGGGTTTAGGGTTTGGGGTTTAGGGTTTAGGGTTTAGGGTGGTTCTCCTGCTAGCTCAAGCAGTTCATAAATGCCCCTATAAGGGCATGAGGCTTACACGATTTGGATATGCTTTGGTTACGTTGTGTTAATGTCTTGTAAGAGGCCTTACGCTCAAGGGCCAAACTAATTACCTCTACCATTTTGGTGTTCCTTCCCAAACCCCCAACCCTGAACCCTAAACTCAAGCACCAGTAAGTCTAGCGAGTCTAGCTGAACCCTAAGGGTCCATGTACCCAAATAGATATACTTTGGCCTTAAAGTACGCAGTCCCTATATAAGTACTTTGGGGCCAATGTATAATATACTATTTGGGTACATGGACCCTCAGGGGAAGTGCAGGTAAAGTTCGAGGGCCGACACGTTGCAGACAACCAGGCTGGCAGAGGGCCAGTCCTTTGGGGTTAGGCTTTTGGGGGGTTTCTGGTGGTCAGGATCTAGGGTTTAGGGTTTTTGGTGGGATTTGGGGTTTAGGGGTTTATGGTTGAAGAATTTGGGGTTTTAGGGCTTTGGCTTTTAATGATTCTGGGGTTTTGGGTAATTGTCGGTTTCAGAGTTGAGAGTTTCAGGGTTTAGGGGTTTGGGTGGCTGAAGCAGGGGCAGGGGTCAGTATGATGATTTCAGGAGCTTTCCAGAACTCACGGAAGATTCTGGCCGGCAGGTGCTCGGGAAATTGGCTTCAGGGTCTAGAAATTCAGGTGTGTTACGGCCGCGATTTAGGGGTGTTGGATTTGCACCTTGCGCTTTGGGCCTTAGGGTTTCTCAGAAGTCCTGCAGCTGCGGGATTGGTTTTGTGGGGTTTATTAAGGGTTTAGGGGGTATAGGCTTTAAGGGTGAGATAGACGACTTTGGTTGGCTAGCTATGGGGTGAGGGGGTTTAGGGTTTGTGTAGTCCAGCGCCCACACTAGACCTTAACATTTTAGGGGGTATGGTTTAGGATTTGTGGTAGCATGGTGTCCAGGGTTTAGGAGGTCCTTACTCGTGATTTACAGGGTATACACCAACGATAAATCATAGCCTTCCTCGCCGCCATCACCATTGTCTTCATAATCACCAGCACCACCAGCATCCTCCTCCTCCTTTTCCGGCTCTGGCTCCTGCTCCTGCTCCTGCTCCTGCTCCTCCTCCTCCTTCCTCCTCATCATCACCACCATCAGCATCATCATCAGCAGCATCATGCCGATCATCATCACCATCACCATCACCATCACCACTATCACCATTATCCACCATGAATACCATCGTCAATACAACAACACCAAGTTGATGATGTAGTTTTAAGTCGTGTGTCCATAGAGGTTCAATGCCAAGGATGCTGACATGTGCTGACATTCAGCCGAGCAGGCGTAGTAATTTCGATGCTACTGAACCAGCTTTTGTTCGGAGTAGTAAGAACCTCGTAACTCATAGCAGATATTTCCTGATGGCTTGCCTTTAGTGTCGTGGATGTGCACTTGAAGTCTAAGTCTAAGTTGTCCGTGATGACAAGAGCGAGGAGCGAGGGTCATTGCATGGCTGTTTTGTGCACCAGCAGCTTGGATGGGTACTAGCTTTCAGACTAACATCTTCCCATCTGAATACCAACACACCCTGCACCCCCACAGGCCTTCAACCCTAACCACTAAACCCGAAATCCCCTCCATCTTAAGGTCCTCAAACCTCATACCATCCACCTGCTAAGCCCTAGACCCTAAACCAAATCATAAAGCCATCAACCCTTAACCTCATCCCAAGTGCAGCGTCTGCAGGTCACTGCACATGGCTATGCCGATATGATCGGGCCTCTCGATGCGGGAACCTATCAGCCCCACGGCCGCCTGAGGGTCTCCGTTTCAGGGGATTTTGGGGCTTAGGGTTTAGGGAGTTGGGGTTCTTAGGGTCTCAGGATTTGGGATTTGAGGTTTTAGGGTCTAGGGTTGAGGGACATAGCTATCAGGCCTGGGTTTCTGAAACCCAAAGTCTAGTCCACGTATCGTTGTTTGTTCGATTGCTTTAATCAGCGAAACGCTTCATGTTCCGATGAATCCGTTCTCTACATGGTGGACCTACCGTTCTTCCTGCATGTTTATTCGCCTTCTTCAGAACTGTACTCAGAGACTGAAGTGCTCTGGGACTCACATCCTTTCCATCGGAAGCTCGCTGTAGGTTGTGTCCTTCGCAGCGCAAATGTACAAGGTCGCACCAGCCCATTTCAAGCTGTTCGATTTCCGATTTCACTGTTACGGTCGTAGGTTTGCGTTTGAGGCCTATTAAGTTTGGGGCGGTAGGGCTCAGCACTTGAAATTCGAGTCCCTGCACGTATCAGCCCTTGACACCTTTTGACTGCGAGCACAGGTGGAGACATGGACGGGTACATGTACCCTAACCCCCCAGGTACCTACTATATAAGGCCCTAGGTAGGGGGCTCTAGTCCCCTATATAGTAGGTACCTGGAGGGTTAGGGTGTACATCTCGCATGTGCATACGCAAAATCTGCTGGCATTGTCATTCATAGAAGCATGTGTGCGTTAGTTAATGCAGGGCCTGAATGATTAGTACTGTGATTCCTGAGGGTTCCTTGTTATAGCTATACTGTACCATACCCCAAACCCTATCCTAATTGTGTCTAGCCCGAAACGAAACCTGATAATAGTATCCCTTATTCCTAGGCCGGCGCGCCTCATTTTCCCTGGCGTTCTCCTTGCTTCTCGCGGGTTGCTCTTGTTTCAGGAGGCGTGTTCATAAAAAACCTGGTGGTATTCTGTATGTCTACAGTATCTATCTACCTACATATACATATATACACACCATATATATATATATGTATATACACACCGTGAATATATATATATATATATACACACACATATATACCATACATATATACACGTATACACCATACATATATATATATATATATGTATATATATAAACCATATATACATAT
>CAJNDV010012270.1:0-28396 GCA_905221635.1 Symbiodinium sp. CCMP2456
ATCATCGTCACCATCATGATCATCATTTTATTCTTCTTCACCATATTGATCATCTTCATCTTCATCTTCACTTTCACCTTGATCAGAAAGCATCACCATCATCACCCGCAGGACCAAAGGTCCATGAATCATGGAACCGTACCTCGGGACAAGATTGTCGACCACAACTGGTTATATAGCCTCACAAATGCAGAGCGGCACAAAATACGAATGTCAGCCTTTCCTGAGTAAAGCTGTACGCACAAAAACTACAGAAATGCTGGTAGTTCCTGTCACCGTTGCCCGTTGCTGTTCCATCAGGAAAATTTCGATTCAGATCGGAATACCATTTGTCTTCTCAGATAATGAACGCATTTACACTAGGCGAATGTTTTGCCTCTTTCAGCTGCATCGACAGCATCATCAGCTCTCTTCCGTTCCAGAAGCATTGAGAGATCATAAACTCCACACGCAAAAACACAAAATCAAACACATACAGTTAGACAGATAGACAGATAGATAGATCGATAGGTAGATATACAGATCGATAGATAGATAGATAGATAGATAGATAGGTAGATAGATATATAGATAGATAGGTAGACAGATAGATACATAGACAGATAGATAGATAGATACATCGCTAGACAGAGTTTGCATATAAATGCATGTATGCATACACACAGACACACATACATATATATATATATATGTATATATATATATATACCGACTCGTTTCTTTCAGGAGGATCGCCCAGGTCAAGCTGAGGCCTGCAGTGCAGCTGGCTCTGCTGGGAAAGTCCGCCAAGACAGAGACTCGCAGATTTGGGAAGGGAGGGTTCTTAAGACCCGAAACCTAAACCCCTAAACCTTAAACCCTAAACCCTAAACCCTAAACCCTAAACTCTAAACCCCTAAACCCCTAAACCCCTAAACCCCTAAACCCTGAACCCTACCCAGGGCCACGGCCTTACAGGTTCCGTGGGGCCCCCGAAGCGAGTCTCGGACCGTGGGGCCCATGGCTCCGGAAAGCATCCAGAATCCAACCTTGAGGGTTAAGGGTTTAGGGCCCATGGCTCCGGAAAGCATAGTTTTTGAGGATTTAGGGTGTAGAGCTGTTTAGGGTGTAGGGTTTCGGGTTTAGAGCTATCAAACTCCTGCATTTTTTTGCATTCTGCAAAAGGGTTTCATGGCCAGAACCTGCGACAAAGTAGGTCATGGTGTTTAAGTAAAGCCCCCTGGCGCCCGTAAACTGTAGCCCTTTCTCTCCCAAACCCGAACAAATGAAAGTCCAGCAACCCTTAAACTCCCTAAACCTTCAACCCGAAAGCCCTAGAGTTCTTCAGTTCCGAGGAGCCACACTCGTTCACCACAAGAAGTCAAACCCTAAACCCTATAAGCCCTGAAATTGAAAGCCCGACTTTCGACCCCTCAACCTTAAACCCTAAACCCTAAACCAAAAACCCCGACTTTGGATGCAGGGGGGAGTCAGGGACCCTTTGAAGCTCTGGTCGCGCGGCGTGCGCGGTGAGAGGGAGCGAGGAGGGGCGCAGCGCAAAATGGATGCCGCAGCTGCTTTTAGAGTCCTTGGCCACTTAATAAAAGCGGGAGTAGAACTCAGTAGAACGGTTTGCAACTGACATACATCTTGCTCTTATACAGCTGAAGAAGAACGGTTTTTGGGATCACTTTGTGGGTTTGATGTTTGAGGGTCTAACCTGAACGAACTGGGATACTGGTTCGGATTGAGATCAGGAGTCATCTCAAGCGTTGTCATGAACAGTGTGAGATTGAACTAAAACGAACCTCGCGAAAGTATCGTCAGCTGCCTAGACCCTCCTTCTACCTTCTATTAGACCCTGATGCCGATTATTGGGGACCTAAATGCCTATCATTCGGGACCCAAAAACCCCTAATTTTTCGGGTACAAGGAGGGTCCTGATGTGCTTCTCTATTGGCAGATCCCTGACTGACGACAGGACCCTGCGTAGCCCTTGCAAAAGCCTTCCAGCCCTGCGAAGCCGACGTGTTCCATTGCGAGTACAATTTTGGAAGCCTACCTATAGTCCCCATTGGAGTTCCTCGTATTGGTTTAACCAATTATAGATTAAGGATTTTACAATGTATCCCCAAAAAGGAACTACAATGGAGACCATCGGTAACTGCTCATGGCAGTACCATTCCTTTATAGGCTTAGATGTCTATGGTAACATCATTCCATAGGGTTCCTCACTATAACCATACAGCATAGCATGCCTTCAAACCGTGGTCTTGTGAAGTTCAGGCCTCTATATCAAGCTCAGGTCGCATGGTCGGCGATCTGTTTCGCCTGGCCCAGTGACGCGGGGGGAAGTGTTGATAACCTCGCCCGGCAGGTTCAGGAAGACTTACATTTCCAGTTAGTTTGACCTCCCACATTAGCGCTCGACGCAGGCTGCGGCCCAAGAAACAGAACCCTATTCGACTCTTTCAGACGGCTTTTTCGCCCGGACCTGACACCCTCGATGCACGGAACCTGAAGGGCGTCTTGGATTTCGAAATTGCAACAAATTCACAGGGATCTTTAGCAGTGAAAGACAGCCGAGCCGTGTCAAAAAGGAGCCGATGCCTCAGCTCAAGGATAGAGATCCTGCCACCAAAATCTCGCACTCAAAGCTGTCAGCTCCCGTCATGCATCAATGCGCCCACAATCATCAACCTCATTCACGCCTATGTTAGAAGCCTCAGGCCCGGTTAGTTCAAGCGAAGGACTTAAGCCCTTAGCGCCGCCTGGGGTAATTACTACAACAGCATCGCATAGAGGGAATAGCTCCAAGCTTCTCAGCTGCTCAAGCATGCCATCGGAGAGGCTCCCAACCCAAGAAGACACCGGCGAGAGCTCACGGAGGCGCTTCTGTGAGCCATATGCCGAGCTATTGGGTTCCGGGCTTGTGCATTTAGAGTGACCGGGTTCATGCCTTTAGAGTGAAGGTTTCAGGGTTCAGTGCTGAGTCTCTTGAACTGAGAGGCAACTCTTTATACTGCACCTTACAGTAAGCCTTATAGGAATATGATTGTGGGTATACATGTGTTGTTGCTTTTGGCGATGCGAGTTGTAGAACAGCTTCTTTTCCCAAGGCCAGGTCCCCCCGGAATTGCGTGCCACGTTTTTACGTTCAGGGGGGACTGTTTTGCATCCTGCTTGATCATCCAGGTATAGCTGTGTGCCTGTGCCTGGGCGTTTTTGCGAATTTCCGCACTTGAAGCATTGCTGTAGAAAGGCCCGGATGGCGTGAACCGGAACACCAAATCCTGAATCCCAGCCGGCAGTAGCCAGTCTTGCTGCCTTACAGGCCCCAAAGTTGATATAGCAATGCATTGCTGCAAGCACAAGTACCGTCAATACATGTTATTCCCCATCACAAGAAAGCGTCATGCTACAACAAGGATCCCTCAACGGTGAATATTCCTAAACATACGGAAGCATCCTGCACGTAAGGATCCGTAACACGAACGAGACTTCTCTTCGGAAGACTAGAGATAAGGAATCCCCAGAAACGAAATGGGAAACCTTAAACCCGAAAGCCCGAAATGCCTAAACTCGGCCTAAACCCCAAATTCCGAAGACCCTAAGAACCTTATGCCTCAAAACGCTGCGAGCTTTTCACGCCCTGAACCTTATAATCCCTACTTGGAGGGTCGGGGGACTTAGTAAGTGGGTAATAAGTAGAGTTATAAGTACTTTAAAAGGGATCCTAATTGGGGTTATGATACTTATAACTCTATAAACTAACTACTTACTAAGTCCCCCGACCCTTCGAGTAAAACTTAGACCCTAATCCCTTTAGGTTCTCTTTCCCTTGGCATCAAAATAGCCCAAAACCCTTATATAACAGGGTCTTTGGGCCCAAAAGCCTTAAAAGATGAGTCCTTAGAGGGTAAGGGTTTTGGTTGGGGGAGCGGCTTAAAAAAAAAACCCTAAACCCTAAACCCTAAACCCAGAAAGCGCCAGGTGAGACGGCGGATCATCTCCTGGGGGCAGCCGGTAAGTCTCGGAAGGCAGGTTCCGGGGCCAGGGTCCGGTGTTCGGGACTTTTGGGGTTAAGGGCTTAAGGGTTTAGGGGTTTAGGGCTTAGGGGTTTAGGTTTTAGGGGTTTAGGTTTTTGGGGTTAAGGGCTTATGCAAGGGTTTAGGGGTTTAGGGCTTAGGGTTTAGGGGTTTAGGGTTTAGGGTCCGGTGTTTGGGGTTTTGGGTTTGAGGGTCTATAGGGTTTAGGGTTCAGGGGTTTAGGGTTTAGGGTCCGGTGTTCGGGATTTTAGGTTTCAGGGGGTTTAGGGTTTAGGGGTTTAGGGTATTAGGGTCCGGTGTTTGGGGTTTTGGGTTTCAGGGTCTATAGGGTTTAGGGTTTAGGGTTTAGGGTATAGCAGAAGCCAGAAAGTTGGAACATTAATCTCCTCATGGCCTTACGGTAAAGTATAAGGGATCCTAGCACCAATCCTCCTAAATCCATGTTCCAACTTTCTGGGGTTTGCTGTATTAGGGTTCAGGAGATTAGGGTTTAGGGTAGTAGGGTTTAGGGGTTTCAGGGTCTATAGGGTTTAGGGTTTTGAGGTTGTGAGCTTACGGCTTCGGATTTAAGGTTTGAGGTTCCGGGTCAAACTAGTCCAAGATAAAACAACACAAAGGGCTTCAGGGTTCTAAAGATATTTTTGGGGCTAGGGGGCCTTAGTGAACTTAGCCGAAGATACCACCACACTTGGAGGACCTGAGGGTTTCCTGCGGGCTTGATGTTCAAGGTAACATAGGTGAGGTTATATTTTGTTTTTGCTACGCTTATTCATGAAGTGTGAAGGAAGTCGGCTTTAGGAAACACATCATTCATGGAACGGTTTTTAGAGGATTGTCTCTTACGAGGTTCTATGAGGCTTGAAAGTGAAGAAGATACCGTGAGCAAGAAAGGCACCAACTGTGTATGGTACAGAAGTGCTTTAACACAGAATGAGGAACTGATGTGAGGGTGAGGCTATTGGGGCTTTAGTACTACCAGACCTGGACTCTCGCTGCCAAACTGTTAGCGTCTGGAGTGCACATGTAGCCAAAAGGTTCATGACTTCCTGCAGAATGAAAAATATATACAAACGCACCTGTTTGCATGCATATACATGTATGTGTATATATATATACACACGCACACACACACACACACACTTCACACAGCCCTGATAGGACCCTTAACCCTTGCCATCGAGGCACTCATATATATATATATATATATATATTCACATAGCTATACTTGGAGGCCCAGGGGATTTAGTAAGTCGGTTATAAGTAGGGTTATAATTGGGGCAACTCCAGTTAGGGTACTTATAACTCTACTTATAACCTACTTACTAAGTCCCTTGGGCCTCCAAGTAGAGCTCTATAACACCCTGCACACCCTACGTGAACCTGTACAGATAAAAGCCCTGTATAGATCCCTTTGGCCATCCCCATGTGAGGTCACGGAGCCCTCCTCCCCGCGCTCCCCACGCTCCCCACGGGCGCAGACGGAGCTGCCTGCGAACCCGGAGGAGGTACCGACCATAAAGACTCTTGGCCGGTATTGTGGTTTTGGGATTTGCGGCTTTGGGATTGGAAGGTTTCGGGTTTAGGATCTAGGGAGTATGATGTAGGATTACAGGACTTAGGATTAAGGTAGGGCTAGGACTCGGAGTAGCTTTGGGCCTTTCTTGGGGCCCTTGGGTATGTATAGGCTTAGACATAAGAGAGTGATTCGGCAGGGTTTCTGTAGGTTTTACAGAGGGACATGGTTTTGGGTGTAGGACCGTAGGAGTTCGGATGCAGGATTCCAGTTGTCGGGTGCTGAGGGCAAGGCGGAAGGGTCAAGTTCACGGGTAAGCCCAATAAACTCTTGGAACCTGCCAGAGTTTTGTGCAGGCCTTGCGGCCTGTGTGATGTTGAACAATAGAAGTTTAAGCAGGCTTTTGCGAGCATAGGAGCACTCTCCATGTACTACCTTATCGTTGGCACTGGCCCTACTGTCAGCATGCCCTTGGCCGAGGAATGCAGAGCAGCTGGAGCAACTGCGGGTGCCTGGCCCAAGACCTGCGCACAAGCTTCAGGGTTCGTGGGTGGGGCCTCGGTGTGCAGTTTCGTGTCTGCGCTCGCTGGCGGCAGCGTTATTGTAAGCAAGCAGAGTTTCTGGGAGTCTCGTGCACTTCTTTTCTGAACAAGCTGACTGTCGTCTTCCTTCTGAGAGTGCTTATGGTCTCTATCAGGCCGTGATGTCGCTTACGATGCAAATTTTGTCAATGCTGCATGGGCTACTGGCATGTCTCTGATGTTGCGACTTTGTCGGGCGTTCCCTCACCGATCGATTTTTGTGCCACTGTGTTTTTCTCTGCCTGCTCGGGTAACTCGCACTCGCACTTACTTCCCATGGCAGTGCTACTTTCTTTTCAAAGGTGGTCAAGCCACGACTGTGCCGGTTTGGGATGTGCTAGACTTGCAAGTTCCAGTTGCGGGACCTGCACAATAGGGGTATGTGTGCCTGTACATTTAATCATGGTATATCACCAACATACACAGCATACACGACACACACACTAGACACAGGAACATATTTGCTTAACTAGATATGAGTAGTGCAAAGCTGTGGACACGCGTTTAGGAAATCCTTTTCTTCAGAGGGACAGCTCGCGCGATCCGGGTACTCAGCCATCTGGGTCCTAATCCAGCGTTCCTACTCTTCTGCTTGGGGTGTACCTTTCCGCAGTCGCGCCTATGCCTCGTCTTCACCCCATAAGTGAAGGGACTGCGTAGCTGGTAATTAGGTTCTTGGCATAGCAGCCAAGTCATCTGCGCCTGGACTATGTGCATGCCCTCAAGCCAAGTTCCTTGAGCCCGAAAACTACCTAACCTTGTAATTCCGCTGCGCGAAACCCCTAAATCTCAATTCTGAAGCCTGTAACTAAGTCTAAAGCCTAGCAACCCTTAAACCTAAACCTCAAACCCTAAAGAGCCCTTAAGCCATGAACCCTAAACCCCTGAGCCCTTTCGATTCAACCATAATCCCTTGCCCAAGCCCGGCATTTTCTCAGATTGCCCTCCCCTGAGCCCTGTGCCGAGTTGCATCTGAATCTGGCGGACGGACAACCGTGCAACGCCGGCTCGGGCACTCAAGAGCTGTCCTGTCCATGTGCAGCGTTTGTTGAGGGAGTGTGTACATGCTGCTCTTCAACTTATGCTTGGCATGTCTAGACTTATGGTAGGGTTCGGGGTTCGCAAATCGTTTTTTGTGGACCGAGACGGCCGATAAATACCCTCAAGCCAACTGAATCCTACATCTTGTGTTCATCAACGTTTGAAACACCAACATGGACCTTGATCGTACCTCACGAATTTTTCAACTTTGAATTTGAACCGCGAAAGTGCTTGCTGGATGTTGCTGCGTCGAGGTCCTGCAAACGCGGAAGCCCTCAAAGCTCTTCAGCAGGCCGGTTGCTCACTGTGGGCGAAAGTCCGGGAGATGCCCCGACAGAATTTCCCAATAAGCTGTGCCAGACTGGTGGACTTTGTTCAACAGACTCCACACATTCTGAGGAATCCCCCAAGCCAAAGGGACGGTTGGCATTTTGAGGCGTGGGGCCTGTCAGATCAGCGATGCCTAAATGGCTTAATCATACTTAACCCTTGTGAGTCAATTGAAACCGCATCGCTCACCGGAGTCCGCAACCACAGACCCGGAAGCAAAGTCAGAAACTTGGATTCTAAGGCTGGGTGCTTGCAAAGGAACTTCCTAGAAGTTACCATCATCGAGATAGGTGAGACATAGTGTGCGCTTCCTTGTTATGGTAGCAGCTTAGCCATAATCCAGCTACCATGAACTCCTTTCCCAATCCTCGTAGCAACCGTTATGATAGCCCATCACCAGCTTAGACCCGCATTCCTCCCGTGCCTGTGCAGGAGATCCAGGCCAATCTGCGGGTGCTGTTCGTGGGTGCTTGCATGAACTTGTGGTGCTTTCGTTCATTGCCTGTGTTGTGTGTGCTTATGTCTGCGTGCTGTTGTCTTCTGAAGTGTTGAGACTGATCTTAGGGTGTCTGGTTGCTCATCGGTGGAGTGACTCTGGGGTCAAGGAGATCGATTGACTTGACAACAACCATAGATACAGTCTTCACGACATCATCTGAAACTGCACACTGTGCATCTATTTTATGGGCCTGAGAACTCAATACGACTACTATCAACTGCGATTTTAGGACCCCAGTCTCCGAGACTGTGATGGCGGTTGCCCCATCGATGACAATTCCAGGGAAGTGGATGTCTCGTGGTTTTGAGGGGTCTCGGGATACTCAACAAAGCCGCTTTTGAACGGAACGTGCACGGGGCAAGCCAGGAGCACGGGACCCTTGACGCAGCCCTGAAGAATTTCTCAGTGCATGGATGGGACATTTGCGAAGCATAAAGGCAACCGCATCAACCCTCTGCCTCAAGCCAAACTTTGAAGAAACACAATCAAGTGAGGAGGAAGGCTATCTGCAGCAGGAAAGCAGCCGAGAGGCACCTTCCAAGCACTGCAAAACAAGATGCACCCTAAACCCAAAACTCTAAAGCCCCAAATCCCAAACTCCATCGAAGACCACACTCCTGCACAGGGACTGCGCGATGAAGACAGAGCCTCAGACTTGTCTCCAAACGGCCTCTGGGATGGAGCCTGCGACCTTCACAGTCGAAGTATGATAAGGTTTATAGGGCTTAAGGGCTTAATTGGGCTCAGGGTATAACAGGGTTTAGGTTTAGGGTCTCGTCTTTTACATCCGAGCTGTAGTTTGCGATGTTTTTTCTGTCTTATGCCAGGGCATGGATTGCTTTGAGCCATCAAGTGTGCTTGGAGTCCAGTCTTTACTAAGCCGGAGGGTCAAGGTCGAAAATAGCTGCTTATACATCATCCGAGAAGATGTATGCTATGGGCTGGGAGGGGATTAAAGGATATGGTGTAGATACTAGGACATCCAAAGCTGGCTTACATGTGAGAACCCCAAACCCTCCACCCCCAAACCCTAAAACCTGTCGCCCAGATACGACAGCACAAAGCTTCGTCGGATGACATCCAGCGAAATTGCCAGGACGCGAGTCGTAGGAGGTTCTTCGAATTTGCTTGGAGCTCCATGCTTCCCGGGTCGTTGAAGGCTCGGTTTAGGGGGGTTAGGGGTTTAGGGTTTAGGACTTTAGTGAGTTTAGGGCTAATAGGGTTTAGGGATGAAGGGGCCATATTGCGAGGTTTAGTCGAAGACACAAGGAGAGACACCGCTTGGTGAACCTAAGCATATCTGAGCGGATGGGTCGCGAATCTCGGTATGATCATGAGAACAGAGCTCTTTCTCAAGTAGGTCGTGATAAAGATGGGGCTGCACCGTTTGTTTTGCTTTGGGGTGGTAGCACTGTGTCATGGTATGCCTCAGGAGGCAGGAAGTAGGAAGTCGTCGGGCTTCTGGGATAACATCTTGACAGCCACCGGGACAAGAAGAGAAGCTCACCCAAAGCGAATCGAAGCAACACTGAGACTCTGGGTGGATAGAGGGGACTTCCAGTGTACACCGCGAGTTGTACTTTGATGCCTGCAAGGTCATGTCTTAATCATATCCGGCTCATTTGTTTTCGCCACCTGCACTTCTTGAGCCGTTCCCCATCAACTCTTTTCACTGTTAAGGGCTGGAAGGCAGCGGTCAACGAATCTTCGAAGCCTTCGCCAGGAGGTGAGAGAGACCCTCTCACGAATCATATCCATGGCAGAGCAGAATAGCGAGCAGCGCAGAAGAAGAGGCGTGCAGCACCGAAGGATTGGGGAGGCGATTTGGGTTCAATTCTTCTCGGGCTTGCTACGTAAAGTCTGAAGCGAGCTTCTCGTTCCTTCCATGCCTTATTGTTCGTGTGATGTCGTCATTTTCATTCGTTACGCTAATCCTTCGTGTTGGAATAGAGGTGGAATCCCTCTGCAGGTCCAGAAGTACAGCCGGCCTGAAAGTCTGTTAACCAGGACCCACCTTGTACCCTCAAATAGAGGTTCTTTTAGTCCCGAATTAAGGTTATTTAGGGTCTATAGAGGGTAGATGGAGGGTCCAGGAAGTCTTCACAAGGTACTTGAAAGCCCATGCCATGCAGGACGCTTCCGACCCGGGTCAGAAGACCAGCCTTCTTCGAACAGCTTATTGAACTCCTCTAGAGTATCATAGTCACATGCCTTTCATCCTCAGGCCCTGTAGCCCTGCCTTGTTTACAGACTTGATGCTGTTTCTACACCCTTCAGAAACAGAAAGGTCCTGCAGCCAAAAAAACATGCCGCAGGTAGCCATGTAGTTTCATAACTGGGAGGGATCTCACACGCTTTGAGAATCGAGCCCGAAACACTGATTCCGTGAACCAGATGGAACTACAGAAAGATCTCCCTTGAATCCCTGTGCCCACATTTGGTGCAGCTGCCCTAAACCCAAGCCCTATAACACCCAAGCCCCAAAACACAAGCTCCCACAGGGCCGCCGGACCGCGGTGCTTTTGCAGATGTGCACGAGGGAGTAGGCCAGCTTGCGAGTGCTTTGGCCGGCTGGGGAGGGCTTTGTGATGGACTCTTCCAGGGTTTAGGGAGTTCAGGGCTGGGGGTTAGTCTCTATAGGGCTCTGGTGCTTTAGGGTTTCAGGACTTCAGGACGGTTCACGGAGATCTTCCGGAGATTTTGCATGAAATGTTCTTGATCGGTTGGTTTTCCCGCAGTCAGAACATCCCATCCGGTGTTCTGTGCCAGGTGGAGGCACCTTCTCTCCGTCCGCGGCCCGAGGCGGCATGACATAAGCTTGAACCGTCGCCAAAATCAACAGTGTTTCATCCCTTCATGCATAACTCAGGGCGTCAATAGCAGTAACAGCTGGTTCAACGAAATTGATAGCATGTAAGGTGTTTCTTGGGTGGGGCGTTTCAGAGTTTGATTTGGCAGTGCTTGAAGACAGAACAAACAAAGCCAAGCAAAGCCCGTGCCAGAAGAGTCAGAAGACCTGTATCTAGAAACGAGATACTGTCGGAGTCGACGAGTCTTCTTGCATACCCTCCATAACAGACCCAGGAAGACGGACATGTTGGGTAAACTTCATCCTTCCAGTCTTTTGAAGCATGCCGCTCGCTCAATGCAGCTCCGGGCTCAATGCAATCATGAGGCTTCCCGCACATCGGAAAGTGTGGAGGACTTCGGCATGCGCCTATCCAAGTTGATAAGGTGCATTTCCTCCTCATCCGGGTGTCACTCCACGGTGTGCAGTCCTCCGGCCTGGTGGAAGGCCGGACATGCCCGGAAACAGCCGGGCAGCCTTGCGGAAGCTGAGCTCCTCTCACACCTGGCCGTGCTTCTGCGGCCGGAGGAGCCGATCGAAGAGCTCTTCCGGGATTTTCCTGCAGTACGAAGCGATGGATGGAGCAGGAAGACTTTGAGCCCGGATCTGACGGTGTATGGTGCTTTGCAGGCCAAAGAAGCGGCCTTGTTCTTGGAGTACGACGGCTATTATCGGCACCTGATGCCTCCTGGCGTTGCTGCCGATGCTCGCAAGAGTAAGGCACTCTTGGACTTTGCACCGGCCGGATCGTATGTCTTGCGCATAGCCCACAGCCATCGCGAATGGGAGCCTTCATGCGAGATGGGAGAAGTGGTGGTAGACACGTGGCAGCCGAGCCGTGAAGCATCCTTGGTGAAGGCACTTCGTCAAGTTGCTTTGTTCTTATTGAGACAGCGGGGAAATGCACTGCAGCCTCGTCTAGAAGCAAAGTTGCAGACCTTTGTGGAGAATCCCAGTGGGATCTCCCGACAAGCAGCAGTTGAGTTCACGGAGAAAGTAGTATTGGAGCGTGAGTGCGAGTTCGACCCAGCACCTCTGCATGAGTTTCTGCAGGCACAACTGAATCTGTCGTATTCGGAGGGCGAGGAATTCATCAGAAAATGCCCTGCCCTAGCTCGCTGCAGCATTGAAGATCGGCTTCTGCCCAGGATGCAATTTCTGGAAGCTTGCGGCCTGAACAAAGTCGAGGTTGCCAAAATTATTGTCCGATCTCCCGCTGTGTTGGGACTCAGCGTCGAAGAGAACTTGAAGCCCAAAGTCCAGTGGCTGCGAGATTTAGGGCTGACGAAAGCCGAGGTTGCCAAAGCGATTGCACGACATCCACAGCTACTGGGACTCAGCCTCGACGAGAACTTGAAGCACACGGTGCACTGGCTTCGATATTTGGGACTGACAACAGCTGGTGTTTCCAAAGTGGTTGTTCGGTCTCCCTCAGTGTTGGGACTGAGCATCGAACAGAACTTGAAGCCCACGGTCCAGTGGCTGCGAGATGTGGGTTTGACGCAAGCTGAGGTTGCCAAGGTAATTGCTCGATTTCCCTCTGTGTTGGGACTCAGCATCGAAGAGAACTTGAAGCACATGGTGCACTGGCTTCGAGATGTGGGACTGACGCAAGCTGAGGTTGCCAAGGTGATCGCCCGGTTTGCACCAATGTTGTGGTGCAGCCTCGAAGAGAACTTGAAGCCCACGGCCCAGTGGCTTCGAGACTTGGGACTGACGAAAGCCGAAGTTGCTAAAGTGATTGCACGACATCCACAGTTATTGGGACTCAGCATCGAAGATAATTTGAAGCCCACGGTGCAGTGGCTGCGAGATGTGGGCCTGACGAAGGCTGAGGTTGCCAAAGTGATTGCCCGACATCCACAGATGTTGGGATACAGCATCGACAAGAACTTGAAGCCCACGGTCCAGTGGCTGCGAGATTTGGGGTTGACGAAAGCTCAGCTTTCCGAAGTGATTGCCCGACATCCATCAGTGTTGGGATACAGCATCGACGAGAATTTGAAGCCCAAGGTCCAGTGGCTGCGAGAGTTGGAGCTGACGAAAGTCCACGTTGCCAAAGTGATTGCACGACATCCGTCAGTGTTGGGATACAGCATCGAGGAGAACCTGAAGCCCACGGTGCAGTGGCTGCGAGATTTGGGCCTGACGACAGCCGAGGTTGCCAAAGTGACTGCACGACATCCGCAGCTATTGGGACTCAGCCTCGAAGAGAACTTGAAGCATAAGGTCCTGTGGCTGCGAGGGTTGGGGCTGACGAAAGCTGATGTTGTCAAAATACTTTCTGGTTTTCCGCAGATTTTGTGGCTGAACATCGAGAGGAGCTTGAAGCCGAAAGTGTCTTGGCTTTTGGAGCAGTTCTCCGCCGAATGGGTTCACTGCCTTCTCGTTCGCAATCCCTACATTCTGAGCCGAAGGCATCAGCGTTGGGTTAGACGTTCCCAGATTCTCCGGGAATGCGGCAAGCTTTCAGTGTTTGGGTCTGCTGTGTTGCTGACGGATGCCAAATTTGCCGCGAGGTACGAGGGAAAAACACGCGGTGCCACTTGCAGTTTTAAGCGCAGCAGTTGCCCCTTCAAAAAACCACACCGGGAGCCAATCATTCTTATGACAAGAGAATCTGCGGGATTGCCGTTCTGTGGGACTTAGGGTAAGCCCTCCTCCCGCGAAAACCTTCTTATCACCAGAGTCGCGTCGCCCTCATAGCCCCTCCCCTGGCCCCCGAATCTACTGATACGAGATCCCTTCACCATGCCTCGAAACCCAATTGCTTTACACAAGCTGGAAGGGTTTCAACTTATAAACACTTGGTGTCGAGGGTAATGCTATTGCGCCCAGAGGGTAGCCAACAAAAATGATGTCGAAGCTGCTTCTCTGCCTGGCGGCTGACTGCCGAGCTACCTGCTTACTTTAAACTACCCAAATCTAGTTGAGGTTTTCGGAGTCTCGTGCTTCGGGTTGTGTGTAGGCACTTTTCGGACCGAAAGTGGAACATCCATTGAAACCCCTTGGCCAGGCGGGGCTTCTGTCCATCCATGCGCCGGTGCAGGCATCGGCCCTCCGATTACACGCAGGAGCTTCAGAGCAAAGCAGAGATGCTACTTGCACAAAACCCCTTTGATACTTTGGAGACTTACTACCCCAAAGCCTAGAGACTCGTATAAGTATACGGCCAGGAGACCGTGTCTTTAAGACGTTTTAAGACAATGAAGACATAAACTCCAGCAACCCTTAACCCAGCACACCCCCCAGAAACGACACGAAACTGAAGGCCTTCTAAAGCCAACCCCGAAAGGTCAAGCTCCAAGGCTCTGAATCCTCGCCCTCCTCTCGTAGATGTTCCTGAATGGCATCGGTTTGGGTTTCAGGGCTTTTAGAGGCATGTGGCTCATAGTTGAGGTTTTTTTTTGGCTTGCGGAGCCCCGAGGTTGAGCCTGTTTGTCCGAATTTCCTCGGCCAGGTGGGGCAGCTTTCTCTCCATCTGTCTGCACAGGCGGTAGCTGGAGAGTCTTTTTGTCCGAGGATCTTGGGGCGGGGAATGGCATTAGTGCGTCTTTCACAGAGGATGAAGGTAGGGTTATGGGTTGTGCGTTTTCTACGGCTACAAGGTCCAAGAGAGCACGTAAGGCACCACTTCATTCAGGGTTTGGGGTTTGGAAGCCTCATAGCCTGACAGTTGGAGCTTGGCAGCTGCAACCATTCGGAGGCATCCGGCTCCGTTGGTTGTAGATGCACACGTTGCAGCCTTGACATCTGTTTCATGTAGGCGCAAAATCCAATGAGCCCGGTGAGGTGGTGCGGTGTTCCAGCCGTCCGTTGCTGCAGGCCAGCGTGAATGCACCCTCCTCCCACCCCAATTTCGATTTCTCAGCATCTTGTTGATTAAGCCTGCAATATAGGGCACGCAACACTTACCATTACTGCTTAATCTTAATTGCAGTCCCCAAATCTAATTTTAGGATTATGCGCTTCTAAACCGTATTCAATATATTAAGCCCCTCCTTTAACAGAAGTGCAGATACTTGTTCGATTTGGCGTGTGCAAGTGGTGGCTGCAGAACCCAACAGAGCCGAGGCCATGGCTCTACGAGGTGTTTACAGTATGAGCCCAAAAGTTGGAAACCCAATAGCTACATAGTCCTGATGTCTCCTGCACATGGCAAGCCTCAGCCCAGAAAGAATTTCGTCAGACCAGGACACTGCCTGTACCCTCAAATAGGAAGGGGTGTTTGTACTTAGGGCTTACTAGGGGGTAGGTGGAGTATATACATATGTGGAGCTGCAACAAGATTTACACGTAAACCTTTCCATACACTGTAGAGCTTCAGCTTGCTTCCTCTAGAAATTTCAGAGAAGCTGGCAAAGCGAGTCCGAGCTTCTGTCTTCGGAGTTCGAACTTGACGTTGGGCTTTCACTGATGAAAGCTCGTGAGATGACAGGTTGAGACAGCCTTGCAGGGTTGTGTAAGCGTGTCCTTGGGTTTCTTCTCGCTCCTGTAGAAAAGCAGGTTGGTCGATCTGTGAATCCGACCTGACTCCGTTCCCCGAAGCTTTCGCGCACAGTTTCGAGCTCCGGCATGAATTTCTCCACGAAACGCAAGCTGCCAAGATCCTTCGGATGCCTTATCGTGGGTTTTCTCACTCTCCTTTCTTGTGAGTATTGCGCCGTGCGGAGCCCTCCGGGCTGGTGGAAAGCCGGACGTGCTCGGAAACGGCTGGGAAGCGTCGCAGAGGCCGAGCTCCTCTCGCACTTGGCAGTTCTTCTGCTGCCGGAGGAGCCGATTCGCGAACTATTCCGAGATTTCCCTGCGGAGCGGAACGAAGGATGGAGTCGCAATACTTTGAGCCCGGATTTGGCGGTGTATGGTGCCCTGCAGGCACAAGAGGCGGCTTTGTTCTTGGAGTATGACGGTTATTGTCGCCACCTTAAGCCTCGTGGCATCCTTGCTGATACTCGCAAGAGCCAAGCGCTGCTCGACGCTTCACCTGCCGGATCGTACGTCTTACGTATAGCTCATGCGCATCGGGGATTGCAGTGTTCATGTGAGATGGGGGAAGTTGTGATTGAGTCGTGGCAGATGGGACGGGAGTGCTCATTGGTCAAGGCACTTCGTCAAATCGTTGAGTTCCTATTGACGCTGCAGGGTAGCAAATTGCAGCCTCGTCTGAAATCAAGGTTGCAACAGTTTATGGATGATCCCGTCGGCACCTCCCGGGTGGCAGCAGCTGAATTTACGGACCAAGTAGCAACAGAGCGCGACAGCGACTTCGACCCGGCGCATCTGCACGAGTTTTTGCAGTTGCAGCTGGGTTTGTCGCCTTCCCAGGCACAGGAACTCGTAAGGAAATGCCCTGCTCTTGCGGTCTGTAACCTTGAAGACAAGCTCCAGCCCACGGTCCAGTGGCTGCGAGAGTTGGGGCTGACGAAAGTCGAGGTTGCCAAAGTGATCGCCCGGTTTGCACCAATGTTGTGGTGCAGCCTCGAAGAGAACTTGAAGCCCACGGCCCAGTGGCTTCGAGACTTGGGACTGACGAAAGCCGAAGTTGCTAAAGTGATTGCACGACATCCACAGTTATTGGGACTCAGCATCGAAGATAATTTGAAGCCCACGGTGCAGTGGCTGCGAGATGTGGGCCTGTCGAAGGCTGAGATTGCCAAAGTGATTGCCCGACATCCACAGATGTTGGGATACAGCATCGACAAGAACCTGAAGCCCACGGTGCAGTGGCTATGTGATTCGGGACTGACAAAAGCCGAGGTTGCTAAAGTGATTGCGCGACATCCGTCAGTTGTTGGACTCAGCATCGAAGAGAATTTGAAGCTCACGGTGCAGTGGCTGCGAGATGTGGGCCTGACGAAGGCTGAGGTTGCCAAAGTGATTGCCCGACATCCACAGATGTTGGGATACAGCATCGAGGAGAACCTGAAGCCCACGGTGCAGTGGCTGCGAGAGTTGGGGCTGACGAAAGTCGAGGTTGCCAAAGTGATCGCCCGGTTTGCACCAATGTTGTGGTGCAGCCTCGAAGAGAACTTGAAGCCCACGGCCCAGTGGCTTCGAAACTTGGGACTGACGAAAGCCGAAGTTGCTAAAGTGATTGCACGACATCCACAGTTATTGGGACTCAGCATCGAAGATAATTTGAAGCCCACGGTGGAGTGGCTTCGAGGTTTGGGACTGACAAAAGCCGAGGTTGCCAAAGTGATTCGTTGGAAGCCACAGGCGTTGAGTTACAGCATCGAGGAGAACTTGAAGCCAACGGTGCAGCGGCTGCGAGATCTGGGCCTGACGAAAGCCGTGCTTGCCAAAGTGGTTGCACGCTTTCCTGGAGTGTTGGGACTCAGCGTCGACGGTAACTTGAAGCCCACGGTGCAGTGGCTGCGAGATTTGGGGCTGACGAAAGCCGAGGTTGCCAAAGTGGTTGCACGACATCCGTCAGTGTTGGGGCTCAGCATCGAGGACAACTTGAAGCCCAGGGTTCATTGGCTGCGAGATTTGGGACTGACGAAAGTTGAGATTACCAAAATATTTTCTGGTTTTCCTCAGATTCTGGGGTTGTGCATGGAAAAGAACCTGAAGCCTAAAGTAGGTTGGCTGTTGGAGCAGTTCTCTACTCAACGGGTTCGCTGCCTTCTCGTTCGGTATCCATATATTCTTGGTCGAAGACTTCAGCGCTGGGATCGACGATCCCAGATACTCCGGGAACACGGTAAAATTTCTGTGTTTGGGTCTGCGATGATGTTGACGGACGCTGCATTTGCTGAGAGATACGAGCGACAAATCCGTTGATGATCAGCTTCCTCTTCGGGGGAAGCATTCCAGAAAATGCAGCCTTCTGCTGTAAAAGTAGAGGCTTTTGCAACTGGAGGGTCGGAGGCTTCGAGCATGGATCCCATGCACTTCTCTCCCGGATTAATGCAGGTAGTCAGGATTCAATGTTCCCTTCAGAGGCTTCAGAGGTAAGGATGAGCCATACCAATCAACCAGAGAGCCCGCACCCCTGTGCACACATCTGATGATATCATCGAGCCCTTGAATCCCTGGAGCTGGCAAGGCAGCGGTGTTTTCCAGACGTCCGTCGGTGCAGGCCAGTGAGCACGCACATCCACATTCGACCCAGCTTTGATGGTTCGGGGGTGTGTTTCTTGAAGCACAGTAGAATACTATGAGGTCCTTCGGACCGAATGCTATCACACGCGGCCTTAGGGCCTTTAAAAGGGTAGCCCGTGGATGCTGTTTTCTTCGGCTCGCGGTATGCAAGTGACGAACAGGGGAGTCCGAAGAGGGGCTTTAGGCGAGAGGTTCACCGTGATACAGATTCTCCTCGAGGGTTTGAAACTCCGATGGAGCGCTAGGCCACAAACCTATGCAGATCCGACTCGGAACCCGCACATCATTCCCTCACCAGGCGGTGCTGCTTTCCAAGCGTCAGCCGGGACAGGCCGGTCGGCGATGATTTCTCCCGACCTCCTTGGCTCAGGGCTTCGAGTTGCCTTGCTGCCATTTGTAGTTTCATAGCTTCGGGTCATGAGTCAGAAGTGTTAGTTGCTTTTGAACGGGTAAGCATGCCAGGGTCAAGGAGTGCCAGCTGCTAGTTTTTTAAAAGTGCTTTTGCATGCAGACCGGTTGCATGTTGTTGGGTTTGAAGGAGTGCTTTGCGGTAGGTGTTTCCCTTGCACTTTCGATACACTCTGTTCCAGCAGACAGTCGTGTTGGCATAGATCCTGGCGGGATCCCAAAACATGCAAGCCGGGTAGTGAAGTATCGAAGACAGGAGCTAAAGTTCAGGGTCTAGGTACTCCTGAGATCTCTGAGTCTGAGTCGTGGGCGGAGCCTTTAAAGCCGCCAAGAGCCGTAACGATCCCGTTTCAAACCTGAGAGCGCTGTCTAGAAGCCACCATGCGTCGGCGACCGGAGACTTTGTTTTGTCCCGAATGATTTTGTTTTGTTCCGAATTTGCAATAGAACTCCCTACGGCCCTACAGGGAGTATGTCTTGAAATGCAGGTGTCTATAACACGTACGTAAGGTGCTGACATCTTTAGACTGTGGATTTCGAAATTCATCTTGGGCGGCTATGGAGTCTTTGGATCATTCGTGAGGCGGGCCCTTCTTCTCCCCGGCAGAGGGAGCAGGTGGAACACCAGTTTCTGTCAGGGCTTGGCTTGCTTTAACTGTGGGAGGGGAGGGGTTCTACATCATCATGCTTTCAGTAGCCATGTTGCTGCTAGCATTATTAGAACAATCCCCCGGCAAGTATTCGTAATTAGGGTCCAGTACACTATATGGTCAACATACAGGAACCGAAAAAAGGTTCCCGGTGCAGGTGTGCTGCCAGTTGCATAATGGTCACCACGAGCTTTGTGCTGCTGTTTGTGTTGACACTCGAGAATCCGAGCACTGTGCCCTGAACCTGAAACCTGCTTGGAGGTTCATAGGTAGCTCTAAGTGGGGTTATAAGTCCCTTCATACGGGCTATAAGTACAGTCACCCTACTTAAACCTCTACTTAGAAATATCCATGAGCCTCCAATGGACCTATCGCCGTTGGAGAGCCAGGTCATGCGTGTCTGTTAGCTGCGAGCTGGGTTCCGGCTTTGCAAGTCCGGGCCGTCTTCAGAGGATCCCCTTGTTCCGTTACTTTTGTCCAGTCCTAGGGTCCTCTTGTTGGAAGCATCTGTTTCGTAGATCTAGCGCGGCTCTGGCAAATTGACATCCCTATGGCAGCAGTCTGCAGCCTGGACCAAACCCTAAAGCCACAGAGTCATCAGTGCTCAAGCAGCTTGCGTCTCAACAGTTTACAGTCTTTGACCATGTGCTGTTGCAGCCTCAGCTTCATAAATCCTCCACCCTTTCAGCCTATAAGAGCCTAGAATCCCTGTGAACCTTCAAAGCCCATTAGCCTCATGAGCCCTAAACCTTCTAACCCTGGCCTGAAATCACCAGGGACCAGGCCTGGGCTTCGATATCAAAGTGTGGGGTGAACCATATCACTCTTACATTGCGCTGCGTTTAATATTAAGGAACTTAAGTATTTACATTATTATTAGTAGATTACTACTATTCTTTATATGTACGATTGCGGTTGTCCGTGTTGTTATTGTTCCTATTACATCTTACTGTATCGTTATTATTGGTTGTCGGGGTCGCCGGTCATGATGAGTTCTTGCGAAGAGAAGCTCCCTCGTGATGTGTCGCTGTGTGGACATCGTTGTGTAACGTTCTGGTTCATTGTTATTTCTGTACCCGGATTTGTTGCGTTCTGGATCGGTTTTTAAGTTTGACCTTAGCGGTCTGAATCGGGGTAGAGGAATTCTTTGATGTTGGCGGTTGGGACCCACAGCTTCTTGATAGTGCTCGACGAGCTATGTCTGAAAAGCCGAACACCTCCTGGAAACTTCAAAGTCGAACCCTTGATGCCCTCACTGCTACAAGGTTCCGAAGACTGAGTATAAGCTTCCACGAAGCTCTGTCAACAGAAGGTGGGCTATCCTTCTCTCCTTCCGCGGGCGCAGGCCCGCCTCTGATTTTGCCAGGGAGGGAGTCGAATAGTGTAATGAGCATGTTAGACCTGTGTAGAGTTGGTCGGGCAAAAAAGAGGGTTTGAAGGTTTATACAGTGCAGGTGTTGCGAATGCAGGGATTAGTCCGGGCAAGCACCCCATTCAAGACCAGGCATATCGCAAAAGTTGCAACGATCATGTCTTGTTAGATTTCCTTGCGCTTTCGAGTATCGACTCGTGTGATGCAGATTCAGGCCCATGCAAGAAGCTGCCATGATGAGGCCTCCGACCGGCCATGAGGAATCAAAGGCGGTGGAGAGCCTGTCTTTTCTCGGGCTTCCTGGCCTTGTTACTGTTCTCCTGCGACGTATGTGTGGTGCGAAGTCCTCCAAATTGGTGGAAAGCCGGGCGTCCGCGGCGAAGGCCGGGAAGCCTGGCAGAGGCCGAGCTGCTGTCGCACCTGGCGGTGCTTTTGCTGCCGGAAGAGCCGATCGCAGAGCTCTTCCGGAATTTTCCTGCAGAGAAAAGCGAGACGTGGGGTCGCCACACTTTGAGTCCAGACCTGGCAGTGTATGGTGCTTTGGAGGCACAGGAAGCGGCTCTGTTCGTGGAGTATGACGGCTACTACCGCCATCTGGAGCCTGCAGGCATTGCAGCCGACAGACGCAAGAACACAGCTCTCCTGGATTGGGCACCTGCCGGATCCTACGTGTTGCGCATAGCCCATGCCCATCGTGGACTGGAGCTTTCGTGCGAGATGGGGGAAGTTGTTGTGGACTCGTGGCAGCCTGGCCAAGACCCATCGTTGGCGAAGGCACTTCTCCAAGTCGCCGAGTTCTTGTTGAAACAACTGGGAACAGCAATGCATCCTGATCGAAGGGCAAAGCTGCAGCACTTCGTCGAGGATCCTGGTGGGAGCTCCCGGCAAGCAGCGGTTGAGTTCACGGAGCAAGTAGCTGCAGAGCGCGAGGGTGACTTCGACCCGTCACATTTGCATGAATTGCTGCAAATGCAGCTAGGAGTGTCCATTTCCGAAGCGGAGGAACTTGTAGGCAAATGCCCTGCTCTGGCACACTGTGACATCGACCACAAACTCAAGCCCGTGATGCAACAGCTGGCAGCGTGGGGCCTTAAGAAGTCTCAAGTTGCGAAAGTGCTTGCTCGATTTCCGAAAGTTTTGGGATACAGCATCGAAGATAATTTGAAGCCCACGGTGCAGTGGTTGCGAGAATTGGGCCTGACGAAAGCCGCGCTTGCCAAAGTGATTGCACGGCTTCCGCAAGTATTGGGATACAGCATCGAAGGGAATTTGAAGCCCACGGTGCAGTGGCTGCGAGATTTAGGCCTGAAGGAAGTGGAGGTTGCCAAAGTGATTGCACGATATCCGTCAATGTTGTCACTCAGCATCGAGGAGAACTTGAAGCCCACGGTCAGATGGCTGCGAAACCTGGGTTTTACAAAGGCTGAGGTTGCCAGAGTGATATCTCACTTTGCGCCGATTTTGTGGCTCAGCCTCGAGAGAAATTTAAAGCCGAAGGTGTGCTTGCTCTTGGAGTGGTTCTCGTCTGAGACGGTGCGGCATTTGCTCGTCCACAATCCGTACATGCTCAGCCGAAGCCGAGAGCGCTGGGCTCACCGGGCCCAGGTCCTGCAGGCATGCGGCAAGCTTTCTGTGTTTGGGTCTGCGATGATGTTGACAGAAGCCGATTTTGCCAAGAGATACGACAGCAGATTGCCAGATCAAACAAGATCCGCAGGCGCAAAAGTTGCGAGCTGAATGGCAGTTCCTGCATGTCCATAAACGGATGTACTCAGGTACTTCTGTCCGGAGTCCACGCCTTCGTGTAGGAAGCCTGAGGTTTAGGCAGTGTTCAGACCATGGACGTGCGGCGATGTGGCCAACATACAGGGGGTTGTCGAGTCGTCGGATCGGGGGTGTCAGGATTCTCTTTCAATTTCCATGTGATAACCCTAAGGGTCCATGTGCCTACGTCGTGTTTGCATTTAAATGGCCGAAGAGTTTCCTTTAATTCAACCCCATAATATTTACTACTGGGCTAGAATGGGGAGGAGCACTTTGCGTGGCATTCTGGCAAGGTGGGCCCTGCTTCTCGCCCTCAGCAGGTGGAGGTGGCATGCGCTTTCTGTCTTTTTGCGTCAAACGTGCTCTGCTTCCGGGACATATGTGCTGTACTATCCCCAACCCTCCAGGTGCCTACTATATAGGCCCTTAGGGGCTCTAGTACCCTATATAGTATGTACCTGGGGGGTTAGGGTATGTTTTCGGGTACATCGGCTTTACAGGGCTTCGATGCTTGAAAAACTGAACTGATTCTGCCTGCTGGCTTCACTTCTGGCAATGCAGAAGGTGCTCCAGGACTCCTCCAATAGGGTTGATGGAGGTAGGAGGGGGTCGAGGCCTCATTACACGTAGACATGACCCAACAATTTAATCTAATGCGTCCTCCAGCCGGGCTCCGTGCGTGTAGGGGTTTAGGTCGGTACTAGATGTTTGGGGTTTCCGATTTTCGATTGTCCAAGACATAGAAACCGGCATGTGAAGCTATTGGCCCAGCCACTAACCAAACGCTCGAAGCTGAAAAACCAATATCGAGCGTTACCCTGAATATCCCTCAGGTTCAATTATTGAGCACTTGAAATCTCGAAATCCTGAAAGCCTGCTGCTGAAAGTCTCAGGCATCAATAGTCCATGCAGAAGATCTCTCTCGGATCGTCCCGAAGCTTTCATCACATGGTATAACTATTATCAACCACAAAGTCTGAGCGAATCAACAAGCACTGGGTTCCTTCTGAACAGTAATCCAATGGGTCTGAGACCCAATGATGCACCCGAAATCTTTCTACTTGTTTTTGGTGCAGGGCGTATGTTGCCCAGAGCTTGCGCAGCGCCGTCGCGAGGACCGGCCTTCTCTCCCTCGGCGGGCGGAGGCGCAACGGACTGGCAAAGGGTGCAGTTTAGGGTTAAGGGTTTAGGGTTTCGGGTTTTGGGTTTAGGGTTTGGGGTTTAGGAGTCGGAGCCTGGGTTGGCAGTGTACATGCATAGGAAGGAGGAGATGGGGTGACGGTGGGATGTGTTTGTTGTTTTGGTGCATCAGTCGAGACGCTGTGTAGTCTGGTTGAATTTCAGAAAGAGCCGCAGAAAATTCACTTTGAGGCTACATTATGACGCCCGAGACAAAGCCACGGAGAGCCTAGGGATGTCTTTTGTCAACAAAAAACAATCTATTGCAAGCCTGAAGCCAAAGCAAACAGCAGAAAGACAGGCAAGCCACACGGGATCAACTCAGCGTGACGATTTCGGATTCGGCGTTTTGGTCTTGCGGGGCTCTTCCAGGGTCGGGCTCTAGCCATAGAAGTGCGAGTTTTCGGACTCCCGTTCCAGGCATTGTCGAGATGAGCAAAGCTGGTTTGGAAGTTGTTCATGTCTGTGGCCTCTGCATGTGGGTACAAAGGGTGGCAACTTTGCGAGGCATGCCTTGCTTCTCTGCCTTTGGGGGCGGAGGCACCCAACCAACAGGCAAGGGGTTGGAGTGCGGTGATAGGAGTCGATTGCCGGGCTGCGAACGTGCAGATGTCATGCAGGTGTAGCACTGAGGGGATGGGGTGCAGGGGTGGAAGGGCTTCTTCTTCTGGAATGGTATTGTGGCTGTAGTGGAGGCTTGTACGGTATCGGCTTTGCTGCAGGAGCAGGATTCGCACAGCCGCTGAGGGGGTACATCAATGATCAAAAATATGCTCCGTCAGGACTGCATGTGATAGTATACCACACATCTCTCATGTTATGGATTTGTAAGTGTTTATTTCTGGAAATACAACAATGAGTTTCAGGCCCAAGGTCGTGCGAGCAGGCGGCCTCCAACGAACCAGATGTTGCGGAGATGTCTCTTCTCCCGCTGCTCGGCCCTGTTCCACCGCGGTTGCTGTGCGGAGCCGAATCCTCCGAGCTGGTGGAAGGCCGGGCGTCCGCGGCGAAGGCCGGGCAGCCTTGCAGAGGCCGAGCTGCTGTCGCACCTGGCGGTGCTTTTGCTGCCGGAGGAGCCGATCGCAGAGCTCTTCCGGAATTTTCCTGTGGAGAAAAGCGATGGATGGAGCAGGAACACTTTGAGTCCAGACCTGGCGGTGTATGGTGCTTTGGAAGCAGAGGAAGCAGCTCTGTTCGTGGAGTATGACGGCTACTATCGCCACCTGAAGCCCATGGGCATTGCAGCTGACCGTCGCAAGAACACAGCTCTACTGGATTGGGCACCTGGCGGATCCTACGTGTTGCGCATAGCCCATGCCCATCGTGGATTGGAGCTTTCGTGCGAGATGGGGGAAGTTGTTGTGGACTCGTGGCGGCCTGGCCATGACCCATCATTGGTGAAAGCACTGCGCCAAGTGGTTGAGTTCTTGTTGCAACAACGGGGAAACGCAATGCATCCTGATAGAAGGGCAAAGCTGCAGCACTTCGTCAAGGATTCTGGTGGGAGCTCCCGGCAAGCAGCGATTGAGTACACGGAAGAAGTAGCTGCAGAGCGTCACGAGCGTGACTTCGACCCAACACGTCTGCATGAATTTCTGCAGATGCAGCTGGGTGTGTCCATTTCCAAAGCGGAGGAACTTGTAATCAAATGCCCTGCTCTGGCACGCTGTGACATCGACCACAAACTCAAGCCCGTGACACAATACCTGGAAAGGTGGGGCCTTGAGAAGTCTCAAGTTGCGAAAGTGCTTGCTCGATTTCCGAAAGTTTTGGGATGCAGCATCAAAGAGAACTTGACTCCCACGGTGGAATGGCTGCGACATTTAGGTCTGACAAAAGCTGAGGCTGCCAAAGTGATTGCACGATGTCCGCAAGTATTGGGATACAGCATCGATGATAATTTGAAGCCCACGGTCCAGTGGTTGCGAGACTTAGGCCTGAAGGACGTGGAGGTTGCCAAAGTGATTGCACGATCTCCTTCAATGTTGGGACTCAGCATCGAGGAGAATTTGAAGCCCACGGTCGAGTGGTTTGGCGAGGTTGGATTGGTGAGGGCGCAAATTGTCAGAATGATTTCTCGGTATTCGCAAGTCTTGGGACTCAGCATCGAAAAGAACTTGAAGCCCACGGTTAGATGGCTGCGAAACCTGGGTTTGACGAAGGCTGAGGTTGCTAGAGTGGTATCTCTGTTTGCACCGATTTTGTGGCTCAGCATTGAAGAGAACTTGAAGCCCACGGTGCAGTGGCTGCAAGATCTTGGGCTGACGAATGCCGATGTTGCCAAAGTGATCTCCAGCTGGCCCAATGGTTTCGGCTACAGCCTCGAGAGAAACTTGAAACCGAAGGTGTGCTTGCTCTTGGAATGGTTCTCGTCTGAGAGGGTTCAGCATTTGCTCGTCCACTATCCGTACATACTGAACCGAAGTCGGGAGCGCTGGGTTCACCGGTCCCAGGTTCTGCAGGAATGCGGCAAGCTTTCTGTGTTTGGCTCTGCGATGATGTTGACAGAGGCCAAATTTGCCAAGAGATACGAGGACAGATTGCAAGATCATACAAGATCCGCTGCTGCAAAAGTGGCGAGCTGAAAGTCGGTTTTCTAATGTCGAGTTTTAAGGGACACATTATCATCTATGCCAGTGCAGTCCGAGCCTCCCTTTATAGAAGCCTGAGGTTTGGGCAGTAATCGTTTCAGGGCCTCGAGGTGCAGGGATCTTGCCGACATAGCTTCGGGTTGTCGAGCTGTCGGATGCAGGGTGCCAGGTTCATGCACCGTAACTTCAAGAGGCTCCTGTACATAATTCTGTCCTATACGTAAAAATGGGGACTGTAAGGCCATAGTATATATATGTATACACATAATTATATACATATATATATATATATATATATATGTATATACACTATACAAAGACTATATAGGTACATAAACCCTTTGGGAGAAGCGCTTTGCCTGGCATCCTGGCAAGGTGGGCCTTGCTTCTCGCCCTCTGCAGGTGGAGGCGCCCCCCCCACCCCTGGAGTTAGAGTGCGTCGCAGTTTCCAGGACGCATGCTTTAGGTTTTAGGGTGCGGCGCTTGTGGCTCATTGCAAGAGTTCTTTAGTCTTTACGGGCCTCGATTCCTGACCCAATCAGGGTCTGCTGCAGACTTCCAGTACCGTTTAGTAATTAGCGAACATCTGGTCCGTATTTAATAGTGGTTGTTATCTGGGGTCTGCAAGAATAGGAGAGGTTGGGCGGGAAGTCGAGGCTTACGTAGACAAGACCTAATAAGTAAGCTAATCCGACCTCCAAGGTCCAGAGCTGTGGGTTTTGCAGTCAGGGGCTCTGTGCCTGCAACAGGTTTAGTCAGTTTAGTCTTTAGGGTTCTGAAGTTTCGGCTTTCGGAGGTTTGGTTGTCGGAGAACTTTCCCTTCCACAGAACAAATGTATATAGAAGGCAGCAATCCGCAAGCAGGGTCTAACACCTCGTGGTCCTGGACGTATGGACTGGTGCTACACCTGAACATACAGCAGACCGGCATGCGAAGCCATTTTCCCGGAATATCCCTAAAGTTCAATGGTTCAACTGTCAGAATCTCGAAGTCTTCAAAGCCGTCCGAAAGTTTCATGCATCAAGGGCTTTGCTTATTGTCTGCATTTTTGAGAACCGAGGGCTGTTGGCTCACTGTTGGATTGCACAGAGCCGTCGCGAGGTGGACCAGCCTTCTCTCCCTCTGCGGGCGGAGGCGCCCAACGGACCGGCAGGGGGGGATCGGTGCGGTACTGTTCTTGTTTTTTTGGTTAATTGAGGCCTTCAGAGATGCTGTGTAGGCTGGTTTATATAGTCTCGGGAAAGTCACCATGTGCCATAGGAAGTATTGAGTTTCAGGCTCCAGCATGAGGGTTGTAGAGAGCAGGAAGCCACGGAGAGCCCTGGCATATCTTCTCTCAGGCTTGCTGGCGTTGGTCCTGTTCTCCTGCAGTTTGTGTGCAGTCCGCAGTCCTCCGAGCTGGTGGAAGGCCGGGCGTCCGCGGCGGAGGCCGGGAAGCCTGGCAGAGGCCGAGCTTTTATCACACCTGGCGGTGCTCTTGCTGCCGGAAGAGCCAATCGAAGAGCTCTTCCGGGACTTTCCTGCGGAGAAAAGCGATGGATGGGGCAGGAACACTTTGAGTCCAGACCTGGCCCTGTATGGCGTTTTCGAATCACAGGAAGCGGGGTTGTTCGCGGAGTATGACGGCTACTACCGCCACCTGAAGCCCGCAGGCATTGCAGCTGATAGGCGCAAGACCACAGCTCTACTGGATTGGGCACCTAACGGATCCTACGTGTTGCGCATAGCCCCTGCCCATCGTGGACTGGAGCTTTCGTGCGAGATGGGGGAAGTTGTTGTGGACTCGTGGCAGCCTGGCCAAGACCTATCGTTGGTGAAGGCACTTCTCCAAGTCGCCGAGTTCTTGTTGAGGCAACGGGGAAACGCGATGCATCCTGATCGAAGGGCAAAGCTGCAGAACTTCGTCGAGGATCCTGGTGGGAGCTCCCGGCAAGCAGCGGTTCAGTTCACAGAAGAAGTAGCTGCAGAGCGAAAGCGTGACTTCGACCCAACACACCTGCACGATTTTCTGCAGACGCAGCTAGACTTGTTGCCTTCTCAAGCAGTGGAACTTGTAGGAAAGTGCCCTGCTCTAACACGCTGCGACATCGACGATAGACTCAAGCCCATGATGCAACAGCTGGAAGAATGGGGCCTGAAGAAGTCTCAAGTTGCGAAAGTGTTTGCGCGATTTCCGAATGTTTTAGGATGCAGCATCCCAGAGAATCTGAAGCCCACGGCCCGGTGGCTTCGAGTTTTGGGCCTGACGAAAGCCGAGGTTGCCAAAGTGATTGCACGATGTCCGCAAGTATTGGGATACAGCATCGAAGAGAACTTGAAGCGCACGGTCCAGTGGCTACGAGATTTGGGCCTGACGAAAGCCGCGATTGTCAAAGTGATTGCACGATGTCCGCGAGTATTGGGATACAGCATCGATGACAATTTGAAGCCTACGGCGCAGTGGCTGCGAGATTTGGGCCTGACGAAAGCCGCGCTTGCCAAAGT
>CAJNDV010012270.1:28475-48760 GCA_905221635.1 Symbiodinium sp. CCMP2456
CAAGTGTTGGGACTCAGCATCGATGATAATTTGAAGCCCGCGGTCCAGTGGTTGCGAGATGTGGGACTGACGCAAGCAGATGTTGCTACAGTGATAGCTAGACATGCAAGTTTCTTAGGGCTGAGTTTGGAGAAGAATTTGAAGCCGAAGGTATTTTGGCTGTTGGGGCGCTTCTCCCCTAAGCATGTTCGCCGCATGCTCACCCGGAATCCGTACATGTTTGGGCTGAGTCATATTCGCTGGGTTCGGCGCTCGCAGGTTCTCCAAGATTGTGGCAAGCTGTCTGTGTTTGGGTCTGCAGTGATGCTGACAGATGCGGCTTTTGCCGCGAGATACGAAGGTAAACAGCAAAGATCAGCAGGTGCAAAAGTGCTTTACGGTTTTTTGGCATCGGAGGTTTGACAGTACTGCTTGGAGAAGCTTACCTTGTACCTTCAGAGTATGGGACCTTAAACGTAACTAACATACCCCATGCCTACAAATCGCTGTGTGCGATCGGAACCATAGCCGTCATGGCCCTTGTACTGTAGGCTGCATTTGGTCCTTAAGATTGACGAAGCAAGCACTAGTCACTGGCACCCGTGTGAGGTGCGCCGTCCTTCTCGCCCTCAGGCGCAGGCAGCCAGCCAACAGCTAAGTCTTCACGGTTTGGGCACTTTGGTTCTGACGTAGATAACGTGTGCAGATCAGACACGCTGGTTTTGCGATGCCAAGCTCCTACAGTCAAAGTAAACTTGCATAAACTTAGACATCGAGTCCAGGCACGACGCAGTCCAAGATAAATTGTCTTTGTTTGGGCTTGCTAACTACGCGACTTCAGCCGCGAACATATCATTGCTTCAAGTGGATGTGTTGACACAGCCTGCCGATGTTGGGCAGGACAGCTGTCTGGTGTCTTCCCACCGCCGACAGGAACAGGTGCTGTCCCCTTCCCAATCGTGGTTTTGGGTGGGCGGACTTCTTTTGCCAACTAAGAAGGGAAGGCTGTTGCAGAGGTTTCGAAGAGTTGTGAGGTTGGTTTCGCACCTCCTCGGCAAAGAAGATCAAACACTCAGTTGCTGTAAGACCGATGCTGTTAGAATCCCCCTGTGCATCTGTGCAAGCCTCGCAACTCCTAGCTGGAGCCTACATAACCGACCCTTTCCCATGTATATACAGACCTAAATGGTAGGTTCTCTAACGTCCATGTGGCTCGAGAAGTTTGTTGTCGGATGGCTGATGCCCTGATCAGGTCCTCCCTTGTCCCCTCATCCACCATCAGGCCCGGACGCCGAGTGGGATGATGAGAGGTTTAGGGTTGATAGGGTTCATATAAGGGTCTACCCTTGAGTCATTGAGAATCGAAACATTGCTCGATAAGCCTGGACTTCGACGTGTCATGCTGTCATATTCTTGACGGATGTATATGATATGTTGCTGCTGTTCTTGAAGAGCAGACTTGCGAAACATGACCCTTCCTGAGTGTGCGGGCTCAGACTTTCCGGTCCTTTCTCTTGCCCGCTTGCAAAGCAACAGCAAGCACGCATGTTCTACAACATGTTGCAGAATGGCCATCCTCTTCTGCATGGTTTTTTTTTTGCAAGGTAGCACTCTGCAGAAACACACTTCTTCACTTTCAGCCGCAACCATGCAAGCCCATCATCAGAAGCTGCAGTCGAGCTTCGCGCTCAGATCTCTTATAATCCGACCCTGAAGTCCCGAAGCCAGCAGTCCCCAAGGGTTCTCTATAACCAGCATGCCAACACCATGTAGAGACTTCTCTAAACCCTGAACCCCAAGCCAAGAACTGGAAGATGAAACTTTAGACACCGGCCACCACAGCCCGAATCCTTAGCCCCGGCGCGACGAGGCCCAGTTTTCGTGCTGGAGCCTCGAACACAAGGCCAGTTTGCTGGACATGTTGGTGGGAAGGTAAGGCTGATGACCGGATTGACGGCATTATGTCAGGGGTTTTAAGGTGCTCACGTGCTGTGAGCTTGGTGCTATGAGTCCGATGTGAAGCTGGGCAAGCTCCATTGGCCAGGTTTTTGTCTAACTGAGGCGTCACTTAGTCTAGATCCTATCTTGCAGCCTGGGGCTCGGGGCACGGTATCTGGGGGCAGGGAAGTGCTGGCGGGGCTTTGAGGATGCAGCCCAGTCGAAACCTCCTGCAGAACAGGCGTTATAGCATACATAGAATCTGGGAGGCTTTAAGCACCAGAAATCTGAAACCCAATGATAAGATAAGCGATGCAGGCGCTTAGCACACTTTCCGTCGTAAAGTTCCACTGCAAGACGACCAGGGGGGGCAGGGGACGACACAGAAATGAGTCGGATCTTGAAGACGGAACTTTTCGTTGTCTTCTACCTATAGTCTCCATTGTAGTTCCTTATTTGGGGCTACCTTATAGGATCCTATACATATAATATAGAGTTGGTTTTAAACCACAAAAGAAGTACAATGGATAATTTAGATAGGTTCCAAAACCTCGAGAAGCCAGGTACCTCCAACGTGGCGCCTCAAACGCAGGCCACTGCAGACAAGTTGAATCTGGTTTATGGGATCTGTGTAGGTTTTCGAACCCAGAGCCTGCTCAAGTGTGGGGTGTCAGGCTGGGTTAAGAATCGTGCTTAGATATACGTGGGTAAAGCCTTCCCAACCTGCACCCATGTGTCTGCACCCCTGGCATGGGATGAGAGATGCTTTTTCTTCTGCATCCATCCCAAGTCTTCCTCTTACGTGCCAGGCTACTGGTCAAAGCACCATCTATCAGCCGCCCGCACCTTGCCTGCAATCCGACTGAGATGCTCAACCCTAAACCCTATAAACCCTAAGCCCCATAAACCCTAAACCCTATAAACCCTAAACCCTAAACCCTAAATCCTAAACCCTAAAATCCCTAAACCCTCATCGCCCAAAGTCGCGATTCGTTAAGCGTTCCGACTCCGAAGTCGAGGGATCGAAGGGTCAGGAGCCATCTTGGCCCGGGGAATTTCGTGTTGCCTGCAAACCGGGATAAAGCCTAGTAAAAGGTTACCCTTACCCTTAATAGTTTTTTGGGGGTACTATAATCCCTCTATCATCCCGATATACTCCCAAAGGTTATAACCTTAAATTCCGCTATATACTGGACAGGTAGGGAGATCCCCTCCCGCGTCTAAGTCTACTCACGGTCCAAGGACATACCCAGTGTCGCCGGCAGCACGACGGAGTTTGCGGCTGGGCGGCGGTTACCCTGCACATTGTTCCCTTCAGAGTCTAGTCAGACTGCTAGTGTGGGTTTGGTCTAGGCATCAAAGCCCATGCCTTTTAGCGTAATTACGAGGCGGCCGACTTGCCAAACGGTGGGGAGGATTCTGACCGACAGCCGCTGCTTGAGGTTCTTGTCGCATTATGCCCTAATGCTCCATGCGCCCATATAGTATATACTTAGGCCTGTAAATACCTACATAGTATATAACCTTAAAGGCGTAAGCATCTACTAGATAGGCACATGGAGCCTTAGGGATAGCAAGTAGCTGCTGTGTGCTATTGAAGCGGGCGCAGGCACAGTAAGCAGGAACATGGAACTTAGAACAAGCTTCACCCCATCAGCCAAGGTTGCATTTGAAAATTCAGATGGAACTATGTTTTCTTCTGGTTTGGTGTGTAGGGTTTTGGGTAAGAGTGTTTGATAAAAGCAGTTCTGTCGAGCTCAGATCATCTGCCGAGGATTTGGAAGGAGGCCGAAGTAATGACGTTCATGCCGTGCACCCAGTTTTAGGGACCAAGCGGGTGCAAAAAGCATTGAAGACTACCCGTTTGCTGGTATCGTGCCGTCAACATGATACATCCTTCTACACGTATATTTGTGTAGGTGGATTCACTAAGCGCCTTAGGAGATGCTTGGCAGACAGGCTCGTTCTCAACACAAATAGCCGTGACGTCTAACTCGAGCGAACATCTGCCCGGCGAGACTTGCAAATAGGGCAGAATGGATCGGATCGTTTAAAAGATTCACCTTACATGAACGTTGCGGAGGAGACACAAACCGTAGATTTTCGTCGGCTGTTTGGATCGGGAAACGAACCAACATGTAAGAACAGAATTGCCTACGAAACTATTCTCCCTCAACGCCTGGAGATAAATTATTCATGAAGTTAGCGGTACTTCTGAGCTTGTTAAGGTTGCCTGTACATGGGGTCGTTGACTGGATGAAGTATCTGTCTATCTGCTTTAACTCTAGATTAAGCTAGGTTGGAGCCTTCCAAGAAGGGGAGCCGTCGTGTCAGGTCTGCGTGGCTGAGTCACAGATACAACCGGGCTAGCACTGAATCGCAGCGGCGCTGCTTGCACTTTCTGCCTGCGAGGTTTGTCGAAGAACTCATCGGCTTACCGAACAGTCCTAGACATTTACATACAGCTAAAGCCCGAAGAACAGAAACCTAGTCGCAGTCCGGTCAGCTTGAATGAAGCTGGATGCCAGACTACCGACTTCGTCATGTTTTGAAGCCTAACTCTGAAACCCTAATCCCCATACGCCATCAGCAAGAAGCAGTTTATTCTTTTGATTCCTAGCAACCTTATAAACCCCAACCTACACCCTACGAATAAAATCATCAGCAAGAAGCAGTTTCACACATTTAGCAGATGGCCCGGAGTTGAGAAAATCTCCTTCGCCGGGATTCGAGTGGGGAGGAACGAAGCTTGGGAGTGGTCAGTCCGAGCTTCCCGCTGTCACTGTAAAGGGTCCCTTTGCCAAACTCTAGAAGCGTAAAGTCTTAGAGTTATGGGATTCGGGGTTTAGGGCTCTATAGGAAAGAATGTAGGGTTTTAGTTGGAGCTACGTTGGGCCTCAAGCTTCTGTAGGATTAAGTTTCTAGAGCTTGAGGGATAAAAGTTGAGGGTTCAGGGTTCAACTCCGGCAAGCTTTGCCGCACTGGCACGCCATGGTACGCAGCACCACACCAACCCTCAACCCTAAACCATTTTGGATGTCAAGCTATTCGGGTTTGGAGTTCAGTTGTGTTTGCCTCCTGCTCCTTTCAAAGTTGTCCACATGCAGAGAACCTCAAAGCAGCAAAGCTCCAAGTAAACAGACGGTATCTGTTCCGGTGTGTAGAATCTAAAGTGCAGAAGTAGTGCGTGCCAACTTTGGGATATTTGGAGCCCCACAATGCAGATTTCTGGTTAAAAAACGCCTTTGTTGTGGGGCCGCAAGATGTACTAGGATCCCTATATGTAGCCCTATAGTGTGCTCCTTGTTATTAATCTTTTCTGAAGCCCCTGGAAATTACCCTATGGCCCTATGACATCCTCGGAGCGATCACCATAGAAGCCTAAATAATTCATGTCTTAATTGTCTGGTTGTGGGGGCGCCTTATCAAACTATACTATAATATACCCCTACATAAACCCTATTCTAATTCTCAAGGCCCTTAGCCCCATAATTCAGTAGAGTGACCCTTGTAGGAACCGTTTAAAGGAACCCTAAACCCTAAACCCTATTATTCTAGTGATGCAGGCCCCTACATACCCTAAACCCCTTTAAATGAACCTTATTTTTCTAATGATTCAGGCCCCTACATTCCCTATGCCCTAAACCCTAAACCCCTTTAAAGGAACCCTAAAATTGACAAGATGCAGGCCCCTACATTCCCCAAACCCTAAACTCCTTTAAAGGAACTATCATTGAAATGATGCAGGCCCCTACATTCCCTAAACCCTAAACCCCCTTTAAAGGAACCCTATTACTGAACCCTAAACCCCCTTAAAGGAACCCTATGATTGGAAAGATGCAGGCCCCTACATTGCAGCAGGAGGCTCTGCCTGGCCACCCTGAACGCCCAAAGCGTGAAGCTTCCAAATCTCCCGCGAGAGTCTCAGAAAAAGGCCTTTTCGGCGGAAGGCCGGGCAGGAGGGAGCTTCTTTTAGGGTATAGTGTATATAGGGCTTAGGAGGGAGCTTTTTTAAAAGTATAGGGCATAAATGGCCTTAAGTGTTGAGGAGTTTAGGTGCATGGGCTTAGGGGAGCGTGATCTGGAGGGCTATCCTTCTGAATTGCAATGAGGTTCTTTGCTTTTGGTGGGTTCTTGTTTGGGTTTTCTATATTCTCAAACTCCCTTGTGGTTGATACCCCCCTGGGAAATTGCAAATTCCAAATACCAAACCCTGGGTCCCCAGACCTCGGCCATCAGAGTCCGATAGAGCCCTAGGAACTGCCAACAAATCTGACCATCTCGAACTCTGCTTGAGCAGTTTCCCGGCGCTTTGCCTTTGATCCCAAGCTCGAAGTCCCTCAATCCTCCGTGTGCAAGTACCGATGTATCAGTAGCCCTTCAAGTCAGTTTGCAGGTTACTCTGCCGGAACCCATTGCAGGACCAAGTGGGCCCCAAGTGCATCCTCATGCCCCAGCCTCTAGGCCCAAAGCCTTAAATCCCAACTAGGAAGCCGTCCTGAACAAAGAGCTTTCAACCCTGATCCCGTCTGCAAGCATGTGGGAGCTTCCGATAATAAGGATCCTACTATTTAGGGTCCTATATCAGGGTCCCCTATTTTCGGAAACCCCCATATACTGTACTGCATACAATCGGACCCCTACACTGTAGAACCCTTTTGCGCCCTTGCAGAACCTTTCTCGATGTATAGGCACGGTTTAGGGTTTAGGGTTTAGTGTTTAGGGTTTAGGGTTTAGGGTTTAGGGTTTAGGGTTAGACTTTTGAACCCGTATAGGGCATATACAGAGCCCTTTCAGATAAAGAGCCTTTCAAGAGCGCTCGCCTGCCGACCTTTCGTGGTTCCACGGTGAAGCTAATGGCTTCGGGATGCCTCCGCATGCAAGTGGCCCTCGACATTTGTGGAAGACAGGTTTGTGGGTCGAGGCTTCAGCCCGTTCTTCTTATTGCTGTTGTTGTTCTAAAAATTGTTGCCTGAGTCATCATCTCTTCCTGTGGCAAGCTGATCCCGCTGCGATAGGAGTCCTCGTGTTCCATGTTCGAATTGCGAGAGAACTCCCAGATCTATGTTTCTTGTGCTGTTACTGGTAGGATTCGCTTGTGGCTGATCCTGGCGTTTTGCTGGTATGGAAGGGGTATAAGTCTGTTGTCGTACAACAGAGTTTGACCTTTTACATGTTGGGTCAGGAGTGGACTGTTGTCCTGGCCACTTGCTGACACCGGCAAGTGATCGAGCCTCTTGATGTACACTATCCTCGTCTGTCGGTTGTGCAGAGGATGACCCGAGTGCAGACGACAAAAAGATTTTTCGGCAATGTTCGTATCAGTAAACCATAGTAAAGCTTCTTAGTCACTCCAAGGGCCCTGTGCTTATTCCTGCTCTACTCCTGAGGTGTTGATAGCTGGTGTCAAATCTCGCGATTGGTAGATATGAGGAATGTCCCTTTTCCAATCGCAGCTGTTGATTCAGAACCTGAAAGGGCGCTAAGCCCAAAACCCCCAACCCATATATCGTAAATGCTGCTGTGTGCGACTTGTGGGTGGCAAAAGCTGGAAGTGCATTTCTATCGCAGCACCCCTAGACCGCTGAGCCTTCGGCTATAGTCCCAAAGACCTTAAAGCTTCGAAAAAATGTCAACTCACCGTGGGTTCGACTCGTCCATTTCCGAAGTCATAAACCCCAGAGAATATTCAATATACCAGCTCGAAGCCACTAGTTGAACTCACATTCCTCGCGTCTCGCAAGGTCTCCCAGAGCCTCGCCTCGCTGCCATGTTCCCTACTCTTCATAGTCAAAGCTGCTTATAAGGATACCGCTAGGCTCAGTTCCTCTATAGCCCTTCTGCAGGATCCCCTGCAAAATAGAGAGACCTTCAGCAATTTTCAAAATACCTAGTATACCTTCTGGAATCCTGCATGAAAGGAATCCCTGCAGAAAGCGCAACAAATAGGAACCAGGAAGCCATCCGCCCCTCGCAGGTCCTGCTGAAAGACTTCCGGAAGCAGCGCGAGTCCTTGCCCGAGGGCGTGCGCCGAGACACGCTTGGAGCAGGTCTCCAGGTCCCAGGCTTTCGGGCAGAGTTGTATAAGTTTACCCTAACCCCCCAGGTACCTACTATATAGGGTACGAGAGCCCCTAGGGACCATATGTAGTTGTTCAAGTTTATTGGGCCCTCGTTGGATTCAATTTTACATTTTTGTTTTAATAATAAAACCCAATAAGGATTAAACATGATCATGTTTAATATAGCCCAAACGGGGAACCAGTTTAGAGGGTTTCAAGTTTTAAGGTTTTGGGGGTTTGGGTTGGTGGTGGGGTTTGGGTTGAAAGGTTTTGGGTTTGGGGTTTCAGGTTGTAGGTGGTCTCTGAGAGCCAACCACCCCCCTGTAACTGGTGGAAGCTACCGTAAGCCGTAAGTCGTATGCAATAGCAACTGCATCCCAGCCTGAGCTTCCCACAACTCTACTTGTAACCATTCCCATGACCCGTGAAGTTGGTCTTAGCAGACCTGCTGAGGTTGAGGGCTCAGGGTGGCAGTTTCGGGCGTTGCCTTTCGGGTCGATGGCTTCAGGTGAGGCTCGGGCTAGGTCTGTGTTTGTAGGGGTCGACAGAGATCGCACTGTCTCCTGAAAGGAGGTATGCCAGGTCAGAATAACGGCTTTTTAACTTTTTTTGGCATCTTGAGTTTAAATTAAGTTCACGAGAGGCCTTCGTCAGACCTCCCACGGAGAATCCTCAAGCCGCCTTGGAAGACTGCGTCACTCTTTCGCAGTGCAAAATGGGACTTGTGTCGACTTGTCTGTGTCGTCGCCGCCATCCACAGCCTCGAGGAGCATCAATACTATATGTGTGTTTGTGCCGTTCGTCTATTCGGTCATTTTTATGCGTGAAGCTTGAGTAAACTAACTGTCTGTTGGTCCACATCAGTTTCGTATCTTGCTTTGTAGCTACTAACGAGTGTAGTTCTCAGGGCTCAGACGGCCCATCGATCCTCTGCCGCACTGCCCTGCTGCACTGGAGCACCCTCGCCACCCCCAAGTGCAACATGACCCTAAAAAGGCGGGAGTCCGGCACTGCAACCAGGAAAGGCGTGGCTGCGCTGCACTCGCGACATGAGTTCTACAACGACACCTGGCGCAGACGACTGGCACTCAAGCTCCGGAAGCCCGGCCCTTGCAAGAAAAGCCGCTTCACGATTGGAGCAGCAGCTGCGCTCATTTTGCCTTTAGTCTTCCTCGGGGCGGTCGGGATTGAGTGGTTCTATGGTCCTGCAGCCGACAGCCCGGAAGAATCGCCGGTAGACCCCGAAGCAGACCGTCAAGTGCTGAGCGACTTCATGGAGCCTTGGGCATCGGGGCTTGGACGAATTGCTGCAACGATCTCCCATCCCTGCGCACTACAAGAGGAGAGGGCCCAAGAGTGTGAAAACACCATGGCGACGATTGCGCAAGAAATGGAGGACAGTGTAGTTTTAACAGCTACAGGGAGCTTCTAATATAGATCCTCAAAAAATAACTTCTCGATTTCAGGGACCTCTGCAAGTAATATAGGGGCCATATAATAACTACCTACACTATTTTGGGGAATCCTTAATGTAACTATAGTAGAGTATACCCCGAAACCCAATTGAAATTATAGAGGCCCCTAACTTAAGGGACTCCTAGTTCGAAGAAATGGAGGACATCCTGGCAGCAGTGGATCGCCCGCAGCAGAGCGAGGATCTCGTGAACCACTCAAATGATGCCTCGAGGTTCTGAATTCAGTAGGCCTCTTTTTGCCACTCTAGGTTGGGCCATGGAACCAGTCGTTTGGGTAAAGAGTAGACACATGCAGTTGCCAAAAGCCGTTCTACGACTGTTTCGGCCCTTGTGGCAAGAACTGTACAGCCCAGCCTGTTCCCCCTAGCAATTACTAGCGTACCCCAGCTGTTGCCGCCTAGACACAGAGAGCGACCTGGTATTGCGATCAAAAGAAAAGGTTGTGTCATTAATTTACTTATCGCCCGTGAAGGCAGTTAAAGTTCACGTTGCAGCCAGGAATCCGGAACAGGATGCTTGGCTTGTCCATTCTGGACTAGCCTGTCTCTTCCATTAACTGCCCTAAACCCTAACCACTAAATCCTAAACCCTCAATGTTTTCGTCGGCTTGCCAGGTGACCTTCAGCCGCATGCGCGCTCAACGGGCATCTTGGCGGCCGGGCGAGCTGTTTTCAAGTTCGGGTCGGAGGCGATACTGTGCGGCTTTGGGCGTGGAGGGGCCAGAGGGTGCGATGCTTGTTCTTGTTTTTGTTTTGTGCGTGTGTGGGTATGGGGTACTTTAGATCGCGTAGTTCGGTTCAGAAGTCCGGCACACAGGATGTGTTGCATCAGGTAGAATCATGTGGGTCACGGGTGCAAGAGTTCAAGCTGTGCCCTCCAGCAGCAGAAACCACAACAGTGAGGGTCTGCGGGTGATATCGGAACTACCCTGCCGCGGATACCGTATATCTGAAACTACCACACCCTACTTTTTTTTGGACCTTAACCCTAATTTGAAATGTAATGAAATGGACCCTACATGACGCTACAAAAGTAGGTTTTGGTAGTTCGAGGTATAGTTACATGGCAAAGCAGGATCTCATCCAAGCAGCTGGAAGAATCCGGCAGAGCACGAAAGAAAGAAGCGATTCTTGTCGTTCTACACAAGGGCACTGCGGTGCCGGAATGCCTGTTTCCGTGTATAGTGATGACATAGGACGGGATACGTCAAAACTCTTAGACACTGCTTCAGAACTGCTCTATAGTGTCAGTGTCTTTGTCAGCCCGTGCCTAGGACATGACCATCCCACCGTTCGACAAGATGTGGGCACAGGTGCGCAGCATCTCATGATGAGATTAGCCTGCATTCCTGCTCGGAAGTGGGTATCGTAGCAGTCTAGAAGCCGACCATGCTCCACGGAACGACTGCAAAGCTGATGTTCTGAAGTTGTGTTCTTTATACTAACTAATTCACGTTGTCACATAGTCCAGGCCAAGGTTCCAAGGCCTGGCTTCAGCTTGCAATTGATTCAGCGCTCAGAGAAGTGGGGCGTGGCATAAGTTAAGTATAGGTATGTTTTTGTACATCCGTCTTGTCTTGATATCTGCTAGACTTTGTGGCGACCTTTTGCAGGGACAGAGTGATGACTCGGTTGTTTCAATCACAGAAAGAGGCACCATGCTTCGAAGGTTCAGCATCCTGTGGCAGCGACTTTTCACGACAATTGTTCGCATGTTCATTAACCTTGTGCCCAATACACTGTGTTAACCCAGTTGCATCGAGATGTGGATTTCTGGGACTGCACATGTGGTTGCCCATGCAGGATGATGTTATTTGCCATCCACTGATCCTCGCTCTTCTCGTCGGAGCCTCATTGGCTCGGAAATCGAGATGAGGTTTTCGGATGCCCTCGGCGTCTACCTAGCAAGCCAGGCACTTGTAATATACAATGCCTCAGGTGACACTGAAGTCATAGAGAGAAGCCGAGAACTCCAACATAATCTGGTGGCACGGCATGCTCAGCAATTAGTCATTGCTAGAGGTACGTTATTAGACCTTGGTGTCTCCTCTCTCGGGTTCCGCGCTCGTCGACTGTGTCTGGGGGGGGGGATAAATCTTTCCAAACGAAGCATTCCCTTGCAAGAATGTAGCGAAAGACAGGGGGTGCTTCGGTTGCCAGGCCCGCTACCTGCGGAACAGCACGAACATGAGCGAGGAGAAGGTCTGTCTCTGGAATGAAACAAGACTTGCTGTTCGGTTGTTTTGTTCGAGGAGCTTCACGGAAGATATGAATCCAGGTAAATGGGATGTAGCTTAATTTGCGTGTATAGATTCTATTTACACCGTGCTGCCTGATGGTCAACGACGACACAGTCTGTCCCTCGCAGGTGTTTCAGCTCCAGAGCCATATTGCTCACACTTGGGCCTTGGAGGGAGATGGGAGATGTGCACCTGTGTCCGGCGCGATCGAACAGCACGGCTTATTGCACGAGGCTTCCCTGAAGTTTGGCGACTCGTCGTGCGCTGCACCCCTCTCAAAGGAAGCTTTCAGCACCTCTGCCACTCCACAGATGTTCGAGACCGGCACAGTTCCTTGTTGGCAGAATCTAACGAACCGCTTCAGGAGGTATGCAGGAAGAACAGAGAGTTGCGCGACGTGCTGAGGACACTACCTTGGCCTAGCGTAAGATCCTTCGAGGCTCATGGAAACATTTATGACCTGCCGCAAAAAAAAACGCAGAACCGAGTCTTACATTGCCGACGACCACAAGATTGAGATACTTGGCAGGTTTCTTTGATGGTGATGGATGCGTCACGCCAAACAACGGCTTTTCTGGTTGTAGACTGACGATAAGTCAGACTACCAACCAGGCAGCAGTCCTGCTTTTGTTTCGTGATGCCTTTGGTGGCAGCATCACTATAGATCGCCATGGCATCGGCTTGCATCAGCCCGTGTTGAGATGGACAGTGTCTGGCTCCAATGCTGCTCGTGCTGCTCGTTTGTTAGTGCCGTTCAGCATTACCAAGAACAAGCAGCTGCTGCTTGCAGCTGCATGGCCACAGGCCAGGCCCGAAAGACATCAGTGGAAGGAGGAGTTGGCGCACCTGAAGCACCACGATTCTGCTGTGCCTGGCCGTTGCAGTCTGGAGTACATTGCTGGGTTCTTTGATGCGGAAGGGCATGTGCGAGCAAGCGGGCAAGCAGTCGTTTCCCTCAAGGTACCGCAAAAGTTTCGTACCGTACTGGCATGTTTGAAGGATTCTTTGGCAATACATCTAAACGTGGGCGCACGGGTCCTAGTATACAGTACTGTCTCTGTTCTTTGCATTACACACACCTCGGAGTGCAAGCAAGTGTTGCAAGCATTATTGCGAGCAGGTTTGTTTTGTAAGGCGGAGCAAGCAAACTTAGCCATTGGCTTGACGCCGCAGAACATTTCCCAGGTTCGTGCCGCACTGGGAACGCTGGTTGGCAAGCAGGGATTTGGCAAGAGACTGGATGAAGACGGATTGCGAAGATCTGCCAAGATCTCATCGGCAAGACGACAAGCGATGAGGCTGAGGAGCCAAGCGGAGCTGAACAAAGAAGAGGCCAAGTTACGGGAAATCGAATGCCTAAAGCATGAGCACAAGCTGCTCAAAGCATGCCGTGAGAACCAGCAGCTGTATGAGTACATGTGCGAGCTTCGAAGATCCCAAGGTGTGGTGTGACATGCAAGCAGCAAACATCCGATGAATTGCACCCGAGGTTGCTGTGCAAGTTTGTGCATCTAGGCCCCTGGTGCTACGTTGCACGAAACTGCCGCATCAATGATCCCACCAGGACTATTAAAGCATCCTGTCGCAATTCCAGACAGTCCGACTCCGCTAGACGAACCCAATGTTTTTGGTTACGCCCACAGAACAACTTGGGCTTTAGGGTACTGCAGCTTTGTGGTTTCCTGGGTACGGGGTTTAATGACATGCAAACAAGACCCAACGAACAGCCTGAACCTTCCCATGCCTGAATATCCACAGCAACAAGAAGCGAGTCCAAACCCGAAAGCTCTCCAGACCTTCAGCGCGTCCCAGCCCCTCCTGAAACTCCCAGGCTTTATCCCTACGCCCTGTAACCTTGAACATTAAGCCTTATCAAGCCTATATGAGCCAATCATAAACCCTAAACCGTAAAACTCATCAATCCTGGACCCTGATCTCAAGCTCCCCTCCTAGAAATTCGCGGAGGCCTCGGAGATGACCTTCGCTCATTGGCTCGGGGCCGGTGGAGATATCGAGGCTCGGTCGCTCCGAGATCTTTGAACTACCAGAAGAGCGTTCAAAAGGGTCCATGTTTAGGCATGGGCAAGAGGGTGATCGAGGGTGTTCGAGGGTTTAGGGGTACGTTTTTGATTTCTTGTTTTTAGGGCGTTCTGGTTTTAGTGACTATGTCTTGAGTGTAGGCGTAGGGCTGATTGGCTACAACATGGGCTGAAACTCCAAGTATGAATGCATGATGCCAGGAGTTCACGTCCGGACAGTCCAGCGCAGGATTTCCGGAGCGCCAAGCTCAGCAGGCTGTGGGAAAGACAGTTGAAAACATGCAACTTGAGCCCTGAAGCCCGGGACGTGAAGCACAGCCTCAACAAAGCGAGGCCGAAAACACATGTGGCTGTAACACCCTAAACCTGAAAGGCCCTCACTCCTTACCTCACTGCCACCAGCAGGATCCCACACTCCAAACCCTTGCAGTGCTCCTCGTGCCCTCGACCCCAATTCCAAGAAGCCCTTTGCCACTAAACCCTTAACCCCCAAAACCTACAACCCTGAGCCTCGTAAACGCTAAACTTCGGGCCCAGGCTTGACCTCTTGGTCGTGGTGGACACCCCCTCTGTTGCATCCTCGGGACCTGAAGTTCAAAGCTTGCGGGAGCGCAGATTAAATTCTGGGGGTGTTTAGGCTGGATGCTCGGTTCAATTGTGAGTTTTCGAGCTGGCATATCCCAGTCTCCAAACTGAGTGCCCGTTTAATTACAAACCTTTAGTGCCCATGGGCTGTTGGGTCCTTGTGAGCGGGCTTGTTGAAACTAATGCTTCCTTGTTTTACAAGCCTCCTTGCAACAGATTTTCGTCACTTGTTCAGGCTATTCAGCAGCTAAGCATCTAAAGCTGATGGTTCGAGCTGCTTGTAACGGCCTGTCGCTTCAAATCAAACTTGTTGCCATTTGCACACATAACGGGACCTGCAATGAACTTGGCCACAAAAATCATCGTGGCTTCCGGTTGCAACGTGCCTCGGGAGAGTTGAAGGTTCGGGACTGAAGATGAATTTAGGGTTTGTGAAGCTTCGGGCTAGGCTCGATCCGTCGCGTATGGCCAAAGCTTTGAGCTCTGGAGCACCTCTTCAAGGCAACGGATCTTGCACCGCGAGTGAGAGCAGCCGAAAGTTTCCCAAAATGGTTTCGGACACCAGGACTACAACCAACTGCACATACATTTGGGCTGCTCAAGAGCCTGTCCTCGAGAGATCACCGGCTGTCTACACATGTACATTCTGGGTAGCAGGTCTTTTGTGCGGAAATCATACCATCAGTGCACCGGAGTCACTATATTTTTCACAGCAGAATAGCCTGGTCCTAACATGCACAACTCCTGATCTTCTCACCTCAAGATTCCTAAATCTCAGAACGAATACAATGTCTGTCTCTTAAGACCTGGTCAGTCATAACGTTTGGTATACTCCAAATCCTCAACCCTGGCTGGCCTCTCTAAGGGAGCTCCGGCACAGACACAGCACAGGCGGGGTTTCAAGCCACCTGTAGGGCCTTTGGGTTCAGGGTAAGATTTCGGGGCAACTATGTGTGTTTGAGGCGCGTTGTCCTGGGGCGCATAAGACGTTGGGCACGGTCTGCCCCAGGGCTTTTGGAAACTCTGTTTATGGAACAGTAGGGACTGGTGCAACGCTGGACTCTCCCTGGTTTCCCTGGTTTCATGACTGGCAAGTTTTTTCTGAGGTCCGCAGGGGATTCTGATCGATCTAGCGGCCTCGCGCATTTAATTTCGACGCCGCCATATTTCCGGAACCGTCTTAGGATGGTTCCATGTCTCACCATGCACAATGATACGATGCAGGGAGGGATGCTGTAATCTGACAGATCTGACCGCAGAAGTGCGAAGCCCGAATCCACAACCCAGTTTTCTTAAGACCTTCCAAACTGAAACCCGTAGCCACCCAACCACAAGTCTTGAAGCAGTGAAAAGCTGCAGACTACACCCCGTCCGAAACTTTTGAGTATACCGTTTCTTCTGTTCGTGTCAGGGACACGATCCTCCCCGGCCCATGCGCGTCGTTGGGTGTGTGCAGCCCTTGGCTGCTGCTCTCGTCTTGGGAATTTGAGGGGCACAGGGCCGGAGCTTAGTTGGTGCTAGGGTCGCTACAAGCAATTTAGAAGAGCTGGCTTTCCTTGAGACGCACATTTTTGTTCATCGCTGCTGTATTGAAGCCAGGCACCCTCACCGAGACTGTGAACCATCATCCCAGAAAGCCCTACCCTGTCAGGGAGTCAGAAAACTCACAAAAATCATAATAAGGAGGCCGGGTTGTGGGCCACAGGTAAACCCTGAAATCTAGCCGAAGCTCCGCCGAGGCACATTCCTCTCACTCCAATGCAGGCTCCATGGAGGGTGTGGGTGTTTGGAGCTTTCGGATCGGATTTGGGATGCTTCGAGAGATGCCTGTAACCAAAGCAAGCATGTCTTGCAGGCATTATTTCTTGCAAGAATTCGAGGCTATGGTGACGAAGATGACGATCATAATGATGACGATCCCAGCTCGTGCCGTTGCCCATTTTATGAATGCCATGCCGGACCATACCGTATGTAATTTCGGATGGGTCTTTGAGCTGATGGACCGTCTGGCTGAAGATGCGAGCACCTCAGCCTAGGCCTAGACTGGAACCGCACAGCCGAGTCCTGTGGTTACAGCCCTCTGACCAGGCGGAGCCTCTGAACGGAGCGATCGGATTCTTCCCAGGTGCACTGCATGCATGTGTTACCGAGCTTGGAGCAGCGAGGTAAGCCTCAACATTGTCCATACTTCTCGGTTTTAGTTTAGTGCGTGGTCTCTTTAGAGTCTTTAGAGTGCTCGGTGTCTGAAGGGCTCGCATTCAGGTTGAGCGGAATAACAGTAGTGACAAGCTTATGTACCACAAACACATGAGAAATGCAAGTCTATTCGGGCTATACATCGTGTTTCTCAGCAATTCTGGCGCATGTATGTACAGGGTTTTGTCTGGGGGGGGGGGGGGGGGGNNGGGGGGACGATGTCATAAACCTAAACTGTATCTGACCCACTGAAGACTTCGGTTTTAACGTTAAGTTGTCTTGGCGGTTCATCAGCGCATACATGCGGTGGCAGAAGCCTGTTGCGAGGCAGCAGCTTTATCTCACTTGTATCACTGTTTGCGCCTGCATCTTGAACTCTGAGCTCTGAACTCTCAACTCTGAAATCCTAGCTTCATCCGCTCTCCTTTTAAAATTACGCACCCAACTTCCTAATCCTTGAACCCGGTGAACCGCATAGGCCCGAAGCTCTGAAATCTGTAGACCCAATAAATACATATACTTCCTAAAATCCAGACCCCAAGCATCCTAATCTCTTGATTCCAAGCTCTAAGCACCATTCGACTTTTTGGCTGTTTTGACCTCTGATGTGTGGAGGTTCGCACGTCCTCAAAGGCGAGCTCGCCGGGGAGAAGTCCCAGGCCCCCAAGCTTTGGGGTTTAGGGGCTATCTGGGATTTAGGGCTCAAGGCTGAGGAGCTTCAGAGTTTAGGATTTTGGCTTAATTGCAGTAACATTCCTACTATTTCCTTAGTCACCCGGAGAGCTTTGCGGAATGTTGGGCTTGTGGATTGTGCCCCTATCCCGTGAACGAGATCGAGCCTGGCTTTGTCGCCCAACTAGGTAGTGCATGCGTGTGTTTGTGTGTGGGTGGATGGGTACATCCATACTACATATGTATGTATATATATATATATGTACTTATGTATCGACAGATTGCATCCTAATACAGGTATTGGGGTCTGAGGGACACGATTGAGTGGCTTTAGGAAAGGTAGCTGCCTCGGATATGGGAGTACTTGTATTGATGAGCCTTATACAACGAATGCCATGGCGCCACTCGAACCTCAAACACTGAGTTTGGCCAGGACGGCGCTCCTGCAGGAAAAGTAATTACAGGGAAAAGTGGTGTGTAGCAGATGCAAACTTTTGGCGGTGGTCACACGGGTATATACAGGCCGCGCAAGCAGGATAGCTTCCTCCAGATAGTGGCCTTCCTCGTAAAGAAAGCCGAGCGTTCCAGCCTAAATATAGCAGCATAGACTGGAAGTCCTGAAGCCTGTAAGCAGACTGCAAACCCAATTCCTGCTTGTTGGAGTTCAGGGTTTCGTAGATTAAACAATCAAATCTTCAAGCGGTGGATGCCGTCCTCTTGCCCAGGAGCTGGTGGGTGCTGCTGCAACCTCAGCATGGCAGTGTGTGAGACTGGATTGACAAGCAGTTCAACCTGCGAAATTCAGTAAGTAAACCCTTGCAGACCTACATGACTCGGCACATGGGGTTGCTACAGGGCCAGCACCTTCCATGCAGGGCCGTCGTAAAGATGGAGGGTTCAGGGTTTGGCGGTCGATGGTCTTTTTGGCATGCAACCCAAGCCGTGCAGCGCATTTCGACACTGAGTCCGCGCCTGGCTCGGTGATCCTCTACGACTCCTTCACGGAACATCGCGGGCCGCGCACCTGACGCTAGAAGGGCTGTGTCATGCTTACTGTTCTAAATCGGCTTCAGTTGTATTTTGACAACAAATTTGACTGCTAGTTGCTAATGTGAACAGGATCCATAGCAGAGAACATGCCACCAGCCACCAGGGCTTTGGGCTTCAATTTCCTGCAAGGTCTTTGAGTTTGGGCTTCCCTGGCTGCTATTGTGAGCTCATGTAAAGTCAAGCTAGTTAACAGAGAATATGCCTGGAAACATTCCTTAGTTGGCTTGGGGCTACAATTCCCTAGGAGGTCTTTGAGTTTCGGTTCCCCAGAAGTCTCGTTGCTAAAGTCGCCGTCTACAGTAACTTCCCCACCACTCCTTCCAACTATCCCAGACCCTGCCCTAAACCCTAAACCCTAAACCCTAAATGCATGCTGTAGGCCCCGCTAGGCCTGCTAGGCCAGTCGAGGCCCTCAAGGTCTCAACTCCTGGGTTCTTGGTAAGGGGTTTAGGGTTTAGGGTTTAGGGTTTAGGGAAGGATCTTAATCTAAGGTCCCATACGGGTAGTTCCCCAAATTAGGGTCCGTTTTAGGGTGCTTGGTATAAGGGTGCCTTACTAACAAAAAAGGCCCCTATTTAGAGAATTACCCCTATACCATAGTGGGGAAACCCATTTATTTGCTATAGATTCCCATTACATGGTAACTTGAACTATAAGTTCTTTCGCGAGAACCCAGACTTCAAGCCCGAAATATGTCCAAGCACCGATCATGTCAGAGCCTTCAGCCCTCAGAGCCCTACAGCCTTACCAACATCCCGCCTGGAAGCCCAAAAAACGCTGAACAAACGCAAATTTGACCGACACCCAAGGCGCTGAACAACCTCGAATCCTCAGGCCGAACCATATAAGCCTGTTAAAGATTCATGCTGCTCCAACTCCGCAATCACAGTCTCTGCATCTCGAACGCAGCCTCTTGGCTCCTCTAGACAAGCCCAACTTTTTTGTGGGTCGGGGGTCAGGGCTTGGCATTCACGATGTATGAGTGTACATTGTAGGCCTTGCGGTAGCCAAGGTTGTTGAGTAGTTCTCAGGGCCCGCGAGGCGAGAATAACCCAAAACCCGAGACGGTGCAACCCCAACGGTATATAATATAGAGTTTAGGGTTTAGGGTAAGCTTCCTATTGCGAAAAGATTTTGCTCTCGAGGCAGCACCTAAAGCACAAATCCGGAACTCCGGAAGCTTTAAGAGGAATTGCAAGGGTTCAGGGTTTAGGGTTTTTGGGATTCCGGTCATCAGGTTGTGTTAATAGTGCCGCCGGCTTACCAGCAGCCATGGCCGCTGCCAAGCTGGACTGGCTTCTTCCGCCCCTCCTGTGCGGGTGCCATGGCTGCAAGGGGCTATACCCTAGTCTCCTAGACAATGCACTCTCAACTGTTTGAGTTAATCGGATTTATGTTGTTTGTTTGTCGAGGGAAGGTGGGTAATGTTGGAACTCAGAAGTTTAGTTTAATTGCGAATGATACCCTGGCTCATGGGTGTAGTTGGGTTCCTTTGTTTTGTTGGCGCGGAGCTTGCGCCGTTGGAGGTAGCCTCAAGCGATTCAGCTGCACGCGGCACCCTTTGAATTAAATGCATCGCCACACCTTGAAGGCTTGCGATGATTCTGGCGGCGGGTGATGCTTGGAATGCAAGGGCAGTATTGCATCACAGGGGGATGAATAGGGCTTGGGGTTTTGGTGGCTTTTTCGTGCTTAGGCTTACCGGTTCGGGGTTTTGGGATTCGTGAGTGGCATTGGCATCTCGTCAAATCGTAGCTAGGTATTGAAGCAAACGGACGTAACCAGGTATTGAAGCAAACGGAAGAGGGTCCGCACGCGGCTGTCTCTGGACAGTTCATGGGAACCCGAAATGAGGATCATAAAGCGGGTGGGGGTTCTTTTTGGGTATTTTTTTTGGTTTTTTTTGGGTATTTTTTTCGGTTTTCGGCTCAGTGGCTACTTGAGTCCATAAGACGGTCAGTCAGTCATTCAGTCAGTCAGTCCGTCAGTCAGTCAGTCAGTCAGTCAGTCAATCAGACTCTCATTTGGTCGTCCAAAGAAGGGTGGTCAG
>CAJNDV010012270.1:48860-69590 GCA_905221635.1 Symbiodinium sp. CCMP2456
CTGACTGACTGACTGACTGACTGACTGACTGACTGACTGACTGACTGACCGTCTTATGGACTAAAGTAGCCGCTGAGCAGAAAACCAAAAAAAATACCCAAAAAAAAACCAGGTGGACCCTCGACCTGAGACCAATCCTTGTGACTGTTATACATTTTCTAGCATCCATACCCCAAAAACCAAAAAAAAACACCAAAAAAAAACAAAAAAAATACCCAAAAAAAACCTGTACCCTCATAAAGCGGCTGATATTCGAAGAGGGTTTTCGTAAGGGTTCTTTAGACAGAACCCTTGCGAAAACCCTGTTAGCATTTAAACGGCCACTAGAACTGAAGTTCTGGCATCCCAACTCAGAGAGACCCCCCAAACCCTAAACCCTAAAAAATGACCCCTAGTATAAACTCTAAACCTTGAACTCTGAACCTTAGACCTACAACTCCTCATTTCGAACTTACATCGGCTCATTTACAGCTTTGACCTAGCTTCGTTCTTGCCGGACCCAGGAGGGCCAATGGTACGACATCCGAAATCCTTAGCGAACTCTCTACCAGCACCCTACAGCCAAGCAAGCACCAAACCCTAAACCGGTATAGTCCCCTTTCAAACCTCAGGTCGCAAAAGTCTGAAGGAACCTTGGCCTACACTTCGTAGATCCATCTATCTATAACTTATAGTCCCCTGAGCCTCGAAGTGCAGACTTCTTTGGAGGTGAAGGTTTCTAGTGGTGCTTGACCTATACCTCGAACCCTAACCCTAAACCGTGAGACTATGCCGAGGTCAAAGGTTTCTGGTGGTGTTTGACCTACCTCTTGATCTCCACCGCCGCGCTGTTTGTTCTCCACGCCGGGACCTCGGAGTCGAACGGTCCTTGCAGGGTGGTTTATGGCTAGGTCACTGGGACTTTCGGGCCTTGGGTTTCGAGAGTTTAGGGGGGTTTAGGGTTTAGGGTTTTGGGTTTTGGGTTTAGGGTTTAGGGTTTCGGAGACTCTCTGTTTGGTTCAGATCATAGAGGCCAAGCTCGACGATAAACAGTCGAAAGTCTAAACTTGGCCTCTATCAAAGGCATGTCGGGGACACTGACCCTGAATAGGCTGATCTTCAACATAGTTGAACATAACTTGTGTGTGCTTTGCGTTTGAGGTGTGTTCTTAAAGTGGAGCAGACATTACGGATTTTCAAAGGCTCCAAAGCAAAGCCTTAAACACCCTTTGATTCCTTTGATGGCAAACCAATGCCAGGTGGAGCGATATAAGGTATTATCGACTACTACATATTTATGCCATACAGCAGAATACTTTAAAATACGATTTCGTACAAACAATCGCACTATAGTCTAGAACAAGGCTCGATGGCGCCGCCTTGGCGTCTTCGTCGAGTCCGCCGATGCAGAAAGGCACCAGAGCATTCGGGGTTACTTGCAGGCCCAAGGGACTCAGTAAGTAGTGTTAAGTACCCTAAGTGGAGTTACCCCAATTAAAACCCTACTTATAACCGACTTACTAAGTCCCTTGGGGCTCCAAGTAAGGGCCTCGGGAAAGTCGCTGGACCTTTGGGGTTTTCCCCCTGTACAGAGATCCTCTTGGCATTTTCTGGCTCTGAGCTTGAGGGCTTTAGGAGCTTACGCTAAGGGAACCCTGTGCCTACAATATAGACTTCGGCCCGAAGGCATAGAGAGGATAGAGAGGCTTCTAAAGTGTACTCACACACACACACACACATATATATATATATATTATACAGGTCCTGGGCGCTTAACGAAACCTTTTGAATCCTAAAGCTCACAAGAGCCCCCCAAAAACTGCCATATTGTTCCTGCCGAGGGGATCAGCCAAGTGGCTCGCCGGATCACGTTTCGTCTGCTGGGGTGTGGCCTTCATCGGCGTGGGATTCCCGTATCGACTCACGGCAGCAAGGCAGTGGGATAGATGAAGATGTGCACTTAGCCGTGGATGAAACAGTTCATGCAAACCATAACTAACGTCCGAAACCAGACCAAGGCGTCATCTACACCTTACCGTATAGTTCATGTTGGGGTTCTCGGGATGTGGGTGTGCGGCGGTCCAGGTATCCATGTCGCAGATGATCCTGAGCTGCCATGCAGGAACGGCTTCTACTGAAAGGCCCTATTTACATGCTCACAACCTAAACGGTACAATTCTGTACTTCAGACGCAGCGCTTTCCCCCGTCCGTAGGATTTTGGACTCAAAAGCCTCATGTGCTAAAGCCGACACCACATCCTGTTGTCCCGAGCCCTGATGCCTTAAAACCTCCAAGCTCAATCTCCGAGCTCAAATTGCAACTCGAACCATAGACCCTAAACCCTAACCCCCCATACCCGAACCATAAACCTGAACCGCAAGCCCTGTAACCCCTACAAGCTAAGCCCCCAGCCCAAGCCATATCAAACTCAGACAAATGGGGAGTCGAGACGTTCACGACCTTCACTCTTTGGCTCCGTGGCTGCAGCTCTTGAAGTATATAAGGGTGCCAGAGTCAAGCTTACGGGTGTTGAAGTTTTAGGGTTTACAGGGTTGAAAGGTGTAGTCAAGATTTAGGTTTTGAAGCTTCGGAGAGCTGTGGAGTTTTCTGGAGTTCTCATGCTATGGGTGGTTGATACGGGCTTACGGCGGGCTCTCCATGTCTGAGATTTCAGTTTTCAGGTTGGTTTAAAGTGTATAGTGTCTTGTGTAGAATTGAGGGGCAGGGTGACATGATGTCTGAAGCAGGATTGTACGAGGGGTCATTCGCTCATCGCGTCTGGAACCAGGCTGTTTGTTGCACACCTCAGCTGCATAATTACCAAGAAACAGCAAAGCAAAACAACGAAGCATATGCCACAACCCCAAGGGTCCAAGGTGCCCAGTGAGTACGGGAACGTAGATTTAGGAGAGTAGAAGTAAGTCGCTGGCGGAGTATATGAATATTGGTTAACTGACCCATAAAAGCAAACCCCTGCACCCATCGAACAACACCGACATCTTCGTGGACCCTAAACCCTAAACCACAGACCCTCAAAGCTTTCAAACCCACACCTCCTACGCCTCTACGACATCCTCGCCGGCCTCGGCAGGTTGTTTACACTGACTTGACTGGTCTTCTGGGGTACATGCAATGATCGTGTAATACATTATGGAACCCTATATGGAAGAGTAATATTAAACCCTAAACCCTAAACCCTAAATAGTATAGGTAATTATTCACCAGGACCTGGCTGAACATGTTCATCTACTTCTCCCTCGTGCTCTTGAAAAGCTTGTGGGATCTGGTTCGAGGCAGCTCGGGCGAGGATTATGGAATTATGTAGGGTTTCAGTTTTGGATTTAGAGCTTTGGGGTTTCAAGGGTTTGTGGGTTCCGCGCTAAGCCGAAACGGTACTAAAGGAGCCCTGAAGGAAGCGCTTAATGCCTTAATTACGGGAAACCTTCACGGAACCCCAAACCCTGAACCCCGAAACCATGCGTTGGGGACATGTGCGGGGGCCGCCAGTCACGTCTTGCAAGAGATCGCGGTTTGAGAGTCTAACAAAGTAACAAAAAGGGTTACTAATTGTACGGGTTAGTGTAAGGCTCTGTGAGGATCTCAAGTTGTTAGGGAATTTGGGGTTGAGTGTTTCGGGTTGGTGGTGTTGGCATGTGGATCATATAATCTTCGCCAGTTGGACACAGTGTTGCAGGGCAAGTAGACATCAGTGGACACTGATTGAACTCTACAAACCTCAAAGCCTAAACCCTACACCAACCTCTTAGTTTCGCCCAACTTCTCTTTGCCCCAACTTGAACCGTATTGCAGTATTCCCCAGGGGTCCATGTGCCAACATAGCATATATTTTGGCCTGCAAGATCCTGCAAGCACCTATATCAGCACCCCTCTAAGGCGTATACTGTACCCTAAGGGTCCACGTACCACATAACTAATAACCATACACTCTCCCAAATAGCAACCTACGTAACTTCTATCTGAAACCTAAGTACCTAATTAATGTGACCTTGGGACCCTTAGCCCTGAAACCCTAAACCCCTGAAGCGGAAACCCGAAACTCTAAACTCTAGGGGCCCTAAACCCAAACCCTAAACTTCAGGGACCCTAAACCCTAGAAGCCCTAAACCCGAAACCCTAAACCCTAGGGACCCGAAACCCTAAACCCTGGGAGCCCTAAACCCCAAGGGACCCTTAGGGGTGCAGGGTCGTCGCTTCGAGATTTTTGAACCTAAAGGCTCCGTAGCAATGGAGTTAAGAGTTAGGGTTTAGGGGTTTCTGGTTAAGGGTTTCGGGTCTAGGGGTTTAGGGCTTAGGGGTTTCGGGGTTGAGGGCTTAGGGGTTTAGGGGTTTAGGGTTTAGGGGTTTCGGATTTAGGGTTGAGGTCTTTAGGGTTTAAGGCTTTAAGGGTTTAGGGATTTGCTCAAGCGACTTTCAGAGGCTCCGTTTCGGAATCCACGCAGTTGATTAGAGTCTAGGGTTTGGGGGTTTAGGGGTTTAGGGTTTATAGGGTTTAGGGTTGAGTGTTTGGGTGCCTGTCAGTTCTGAGCGACTGGAAATCTCTTGTGAAGTGCTCGCACTTATGGCTACCTATAGTATCCATTGTAGTTCCTTTTTTGGTTTAACCAATTATATACTAAGGCTTTTATAAGTTATCCCCAAGAGAAGAACTACAACGGAGACTATAGGTAGAAGGCCTTTGGAAAGTGTTTGCCTTGGGATCCTGGTCGGCCTAAACCCTGCGCCAGAAGATCTCAGCAGGTAGACCCTAAAAGGCCAAGATCCGTCGAAGCCTACACCAAACCCCAAGCCTGAAACCCTACCGACCCTCAAATGGGTAGTTTTCTAAATTCAGGTCCCTCTTTAGGTCCCCCAAATAGTACGGCACCCTTATAAAGAGGACTCCAAAAGAGACCCTAATTTCGAGAACTACCCAAATCTTTAACCTTAAACCCCTGAGTTCTCGCCGATGGAAGGTTCAAAGCTCGGCCTCAGCAGCAGTTTGCTGCTCTGGCGCCTGGGTGGCATCGACCATAAGGAACTGTCTAAGGATCCATCTACCCGAAGGGTATGTAGCATTCCTTTAAGGGCTCCTTCAAGGGTTCCATAAGGGTTTAGAAGGAATCCGGGACGTCCCTTTGCAAACAGCACCTCTGGTTTACAGGGTTCCGGATAGGTCTAGGGCCTCAGGGTGCATCAGGGAGTTGAAGGGTTTGGGGTATAGGGATCCAGACTCTCTGGCTTCGAAACATACATTCATACATTCACAGTACGATAGTATGTACTTATAAACCCTAAACCCTAAATGCCCTTAATCAGCTACTGAAGCCATGTGTGTGCGTCCGGAACGTGCGGGAGCTGAGTCAAGCACGAGTCCCTTGTAATGGGCCTTACTTGGAGGCCCAGGGGACTTAGTAAGTCGGTTATAAGTAGGGTTATAATTGGGGTAACTCCACTTAGGGTACTTATAACTCTACCTATTACCTACTGACAAAGTCCCCTGGGTCTCCAAGTACCGAAAACAACGTACCCCAAAGGTTAACAATTCCCATATATCTGGGAAGGAATGACAGGACTCGAAGATGAGCGCCGGCACAGAGTTCTAAAGCCAGCCAAAAGTGCCCCTGTAATAAGAAGCCTTGAACCCACAAGGATTTTCCACAAACAAAGCTGCCACCTGCAAGGTCTCGATATCTCTTCGAGTCAGGGTCGCTGATATTCAAGCGAGCAATATAATAGAAGCCAGAAAGTTTGAACAGTGTTATCCTCATGCCGCAAAAGTCAATTAAAGAGCAAGGGATCCTAGCACTAATCATCCTAAACCCATGTTCCAACTTTCTGAGGTTCACTATAGTATAAGTTTCAGTGTGAAGAGAGACCTGATATCCTCCCAACCCTGCAAGCTTAATTCAAAGATCCCAACCCCTAAACCCTAAACCCTTCCTTCCCACTCCGGCTTTGCACTGACAGACCCCGAGTGAAAGGATTTCTTCAACATGGAAGCTACCCTAAACGCTAAACCTTAAACCCTAAACCCTAAACCGCCCTTAGATGAGTCAAACGTAGCTCTTTTTGTTGGATGACTTTTTCTATGTTTAGGACCCTACAATGCAATAAGAAACTAAGGTAACCAACAAATACTACATTGAAGGGTCTAGGTAGTGCCATGGTAGTACTCAGGTTCGAAGTCCTCTACGGGATGGCCTGGCTGGTGGATGTACCGTAGCATGCACTCTTCGGGTTTTAGGGGCCCTAGGTTGTGGTGCGAAGCTCATGCCCGCGACAACCCTGTTTGTCTGTATAACTGTATAACGTGTCTTTCTCTGCATGTATATTTGTATGTACAGTATATATATATATATATGTATATGTATGTATTCGAGTTCACATGACATACATGCACGATATACATATGCGTACATACCCATGTACATACATGAATACATATATAAACTGTAATCTATATGGGTACAGCAGAGATAGGGTGTTCGTGTTATTCGGACACCTGTGTTTAGTTTTAGAGTTTATAGGCTCAGCGACCGCCCTAGTTTTGTATGCGGCGCCGGAAGTCCCGCCTAAGGCAAGCTGTAGCAGCAAGCATGCTTACAGGATCTTCGTCCATGCTGCTGTTGCAGTTTTCAAGTGTTAACAGGATTCTGAAAAGGCCACCGCTTTGATGGTTAATGAGGGTCCTTCTAAGTCCAGAAGCCCGACCGTCCATGGTATTTAGGCCGCCACGTGCACTTTTGGGTGTAGGGACCTTGTCTGAATTCACCGGACAGCTCCAAGAGTCCCCTCTCCGACACGCCCAAAGCACCCCTGGGTTCTCGCCTCTAGTCGGCCCGGCTTTAGGGGTCCATGTCCTTGTGGGGGGTTTAGGACTTTGGGTTTGGGGTTTAGGGGTTTGGGCTTTAGGATTTAGGGTTTGGGGTGTGGGGTTTGTCCATGAAATCTGCAAGATTGGTTCTTGGGTGGCTGGGGTTAGACATGAAGGTCATGAGCAATGTCAGGCCTTGTGCAGGATGTGCCCAAAATTTCAGTTGGGCTTGCTGACGGCTTCACTTTGGTGAGAACGTAGGCTTCTCTAGCACTGCAGTTCATCGGGAGTGGGAAATGTGGCCTGAACAGTATATGTCTTGACCTCCATGTAGATGTACAGGGGCCGCTTTTGCAAGGCCAACGTTTATACAATATTGAGGTACATGAACTGTCAGGGCAGGCAGGAGAATTTGCTGGACCTTCAAGCGCATCCGAAACTCTACTGCTCTCAAGCTCCGAGGGTCAGTGTACCTATATCTTTTATGCTTCTGCCTTCAAGGGGTAGGGTTTTGGGTGTACTTCACCTTCAGATGCTAAGGCCAAAGTATGTACGATATAGGTACATGGACCCTTGTAAGAAACCAATGCCGAGGCCATGTACTGGATTTTCTTGGTACCCTATGATGCCATCAAACAGGCGCACACCATCCCTGCCGGTTGTGGTGATAGTCGTGCATTATTTGGCGATTCCTGAGGCTAATCTCGATGAGTGTGTAAGCGTATAGACGGCCTACATATGGTTTTGCAGTTCACGTATATACGAACAGGTGTTGCTTCGCATTTCTCGTCCTAGCAAGGGTTGCATCATGGTGTTACTGTATGGGACCTGCTGATTTCCAGTAGTGCCAAACATGTCCTAGTTGAAAAATTATGTGTGCCTGGACCATGCAGTCTACCTTGAACTCCAAACCATGATCCCAAATCCTAAGCCCCTGAGTCCTAAACAGCGGCCTTTGCAACCCTGGCCCGTTCCCCATGGGGAAAGCCCTTTCATTCTAAAGCAGAGATGTCGAGCTGGAGGTCAGAGGTTCGGATCTTGCCTACACCTTCACGAGTTTAGGCTGCTAGGGCTCAGGGTCTTCAGAATTTAGGACTCAGGGTCGGCAGAGGCTTCATGGGTTTGTTGACGTTCGACATCTGTCGGGAGTTGCGGCGGGTAAACCCTGAGATACATCACCCTTAGATGCTGGTTCTACCTACATGCATATGTCCGGTGCGAGCTACAAAACCTGTCCGTCGGTTGCCCCTTGTGTCTCAACCCTAAACCCTAAACCCTAAACCCTAAAACGGTTGAGGGTTTAGGGCTTAGGGAACCCTAAACCCTAAACCCTAAATTTGCCCCAACCCAGAGCCCTGAAAATCCCCAAGCCTCCCCGACATGGAAGCTCCCATCTGCACCCCCAAAGCCTTCTGTGTTGGGGGTCTACCTATACTCTCCATTGTAATTCCTGTTTCGGGGGATACCTTATAAAATCCTTAATATATAAATGGTTAAACCAATAAAGGGAACTACAATGAAGACTATAGGTAGCGTTTAGGATTCAGAGGTTTAGCGTTTAGGGTTTGGGGCGCTCGGGCCCAGAAAGAACGTGCGAGAGCGCGGGTGAAGAGACCAAAGTTTATCGTCCCACACAAGTACCGGCATCCTTTCTTCGTCGGAGGATTTAGAGATGTTCGAACCTTAGGGGCCGATGTACCCATATTATAGTATATGTATATACATCTATTTGGGTTTTGAAGAACCTATAAATCGGAACCTCTTTAAGGCCAAAGTGTTTGAGTGCGTGTATACATCTATATATATATATATATATGTATGTACACACAAGTACATAGATCACGGAACCTTGTACCCTAAACCATAAACCCGCAAGGTACCCTTATAGAAGCCTTATCGTATCCTTAAAGTCACCCTTGTAGTAAAGTCACCCTTGTAGAACTCTAAAGAGGCACCCTCGTCAGGTTGCATGGACCTCAGGCGAAGTTTAGAGCAAACTTGAAAATCCTTTACCCCAGTCGCTCAAGATTTGCCTACAGCTTGCGAGGGCAGCGAGGGGCTCGCCCGCCGAACTACACTCCTGAGCCTATTCTGCGAGAGGATGCTTTTTGTTCGGCTGTTTTTGGGAATTCAGTTTCGCCAGAGCTTTGTCGCATTATCTAGACCCTAGATAACGTGCCTTTTCCGGGTTCATGTGTGGGGTCCATAGCTCTGTAGTAAGTCTCTACCTAGCTGTATAGCCCGTGTGGGTTGTGGAGTCGTCCCAGGAGCATCTACAAATAAACCCTGAAACCCTGCACCCTGAAGCAAAGAAACAGAGAAATCAGCAAAGCTGACAAAGCCTACAGCCGCAGATGCACTTCAACAAATGAAGACAATCACAGCAACAACCAGCAAATTAAGCGTAGCAGTGAGAATAGTCGCAGATTCTAACCGAAGTTTTCTTATCAACAAGACTACAGGTAATGATGAACAAACGTGAGCATAATCATAGTCATAATATAATCCCAGGAACATCTACCTCCACAGCCTCAACGCTGGCTTCCCAGACTGGCTGGCCTTGGTCAGCTCGGGGGTCCGGCAAGTTGGGGAGCTTCCATGTGCGGCTGCGATAATTAATGTAGGGACCTATAAATAAAACACCTATACTATTTGGGGGGTTCCTTACTATAATTATAGTATAAGGGGCCCCCAAAACCCTATTCTATTTATTAAGGCCCCTACATGAATGGGGAGCTTGGGTCAGCTGACCCAAGGTACCTGGGTTTTGTTTTAAGGGCTATATACCTTGAGCTCCAGACAACAATGGATCCTAGAAGTCTTCGCACATCCATCTTGTCCGCGATTTGGGGAAGCCCCCGGTAAGACAAATCTCCGACATTCAAAGGGCTCCGGGGAATCTTAATCCTACATACTTGGAGGCCCAGGGGACTTAGTAAGTCGGTTATAAGTAGGGTTATACTTGGGGTAACTCCAGTTAGCGTACTTATAACTCTACCTATAACCTACTTACTAAGTCCCCTGGGCCTCCAAGTAGTTCATCCTACCTCAAAGCTTTGAAGTCCCTGAGACTTGGAGTGGAGGGTGTTGGGACGTATTACCTATGGGCCCAGGTCGCACTCATGAATGTGGAGCTCGCCAACCTCACCTGTGGTGTGAACATTTACCACTCGATTTTCGGGACCTGTTGGCTTTGAATGCATGTACGCAGAGTCGTTGAAGATGTATTGCATAAGGGTGCGAGGCGGCATTTTGCGATACGCTCTAGTTCCTTCGGGTCTTGTGGGGGCACCTGGTCAGAATTTGGCGGGCCCGTAAAGAACAACCCAAACTGAGAGTTTCGATGTCGAGTTCAGCGCCTACGGTTTTCGGATAAGGTGGGGATAGCGACCAGTTAAGGATTCATGGTTTAGATGTCGGCATTCAGCGCTAGGCGCTCGTATTGGAGTTGCTGAATTAACGGGATTGGAGAAGTTTGGGATTCACGGGGCTGCGGCCTTAAACCTCCTTGGCTTGAGGTTTCAGGGGATGCAGCGCTGGAACTCGTGCTTATGAGAGAGTTTCTGGCGCCCTTCTGCACCCCGAAACCCCTCACGGCCGTAGACCCGAAGCGGCTAAACCTGAACAGGATTGGTCCCAACCGAAACCGGCGAAGGGATGGAGAGTACAACAGTCGTGGCACCGAGACGAGTGGTAGGAAAGGCCATATTTCCAGGCCATAGGGTTGATGATAAAAATCCTGCATTACCCATAATCAGGAATATGCCACCATATTTCCCATAGTTTAGGGTCCTTATAAGGTAATGCAGGATTCATACCATCAGCCGTACCTAGATCGTTTTCGTCATCAGGACTTGGAAAATGGAAGGTCGGGACTTGGCAACTGAACAGGAGGGTTGAAGAAAAGAACTTCAGACCCAGACATCCGCGCAGGATCTACTTCGGTGTAGTTTACATCGGTTTCAACTGGATCGTGCACGAGGTGAAGGGTGGCTGGACCTACTTCTTTCTGGTGGCTTGGCCAAGCCAGCTTCTCATTGTTTTGGAAATCGTGTTATAATCTTGCAGATTACGTAATCATGTCTATGTAGTTCACTCAATCAGGGCAGCCTTTGTCGCACCATCCCTGCGTCTAAATCTTGCAGAACTATAGTATATTATATACCCCAAAACCATATTCTAATTACTACGGCCCCTACATTACCTTTGGCCCTAAACGCTGACAGCACAAGAGCCAATGTCAAGCCCAAATCATCCAGAAACGGTGTCTGGGTCCTACACGCTGCGCTCCAAAATCCGATCCCCGCCAGAAGGTTGCTTGAGGACATGCAGGCGCATGATGTCTGTAGTTGGCATGAAGCTTGAGCTCTTCGAGTAGCCTTCGCAGTTTAAGTTTGGGTAGGGGCTTGAGGCATTTAGGCGCTAAGCCCGAAACGAGGCTTCACGGCCTCCGGTCTCGGAGTGTTGGAAAGCTTAGATGTGCAATTTCAAGACTTGGTACAGAATGGAAGTTGGTACCCTCCAACCCTATAAACCCTCACCGCGTATCAAATCCGAGACGAAACCCGTCAAACCTCCGTGAATCCTGCAGTATCCATAATAAGGAACATACCATAATTCCCATAGTCTAGGGTCTTTAAGGTAATGCAGGGTTTATATCATCGACAGTATGGTCCTTCCAACCCCAAATAAACCCTACCCAACCCCCGCCAGTGCCGAAAGAGATCTCCTGGCCAGGCGCAATCAGGGAGAAGAAGCGGCCATGGTAACACTGTTTTATCTATTCGTTAAGACCCCCCCCGTCCCATGTCGCTGAAGCATACCCCGCGAAACTTTAAGCTTTGCGCCCATGAGCCAAAACCTCAAAGCCCTGATCCCGACATCCGATCCTTTGGCCACCAATCTGAGGACTTTAACCGTGATGATGCAGTACCGTACCTCCTACTCTTGCAAGTCGTGGTGGCGGCTCGACAGCTACTAGCTCGCTTGCCTAGGTGAAAGTCGCTGGAAAGATGTGGTAAATGTGGACCGAAGACCCTGTAATGCTTCTCCCATCCCCTCTGCCCATACAGTAGTCCTTGTTGCAGCTGACCTGGATGTGTGTAAGAAGTACATTGGAGACCGCAAGCATAGTGGTTCTTTGTTTGAGTCGTTTTTTCCGGCTCCTAAAGTTTAAGTGAAGTGATCGTTGAGGGTGGGTGTCTGAGGGGTGAGGGCCGTTGGAATGGGGGGAATAGGCGACAGCCGTAGACCGCATAGAGAGATCTTTGCTGGCGGTATGCACAACTGGACGTTTACGGAGTTCTAAGCTCGGGCTGTCTCGAAGCTCTCTCTCTCTTAGCCAACACCTCCGCCTCTCCTGCCCAAACCAAAGAAGCGTTTGGAGCCCCAACAGCTAGTGACCCTCAACCCACTCCCTCAACCCTAAAACCCCGACAAACATCTCTAAATCAACATTTTAGGGTTCAGGATTTAGGGGTTCGGGGGTTTAGGGTTTAGTAATAAGAGCTAAAACCCTAGAGCCCGACACACAACTGTAAGACGCTAAAGCCCCGACAAAACACTCCGAAGCCCTAGAGCCCGAAAAATTTCTCTGAAGCCCCCAAAGCCCTGAACATTAGGGCTTTAGGGTTTATACAAATAGGTTCTGTTTTTTGGGGGTTTTAGGGTTTTGGGGTTTCAGGTTTTAGGGTTTCAGGGTTTAGGGTTTTAGGGTTTAGGGTTTTAGGGTTTAGGGCTTTAGCGTTTAGGGCTTTAGGGTTTAGGGTTCAGGGTAAGAGTGCAAGGTACTTTCCTTTGGCCTGGGTGCGCTTCTCTCCCGGTGCATGGAAGCCTTCTATACAAGGTGCCTTGAGCTTAGGCCGCAGGCTTCAGGGTCTGGGGCGGCGCGTAGCTTAGGCATTCTGTGCAAGTTTGACGGCTCTCTGAAGAAGATAGAGCTACCTATAGTCTCCATTGTAGAACCTTGTTTTGGTTTAACCAATTATATATTAAAGATTGTATAAGTTATCCTCCAAAAAGAACTACAATGGAGACTATAGGTATTGCTCATAATCTCAAGTGTGGGAGGGGTCCTGCTCTCTGCAATAGTAAGAGACGGATAGACAGAACGATGGTTAGATGGCTGGCCGGACATAAATGGATAGAAGGAGAGAGGGCACGACTCAGCCATTGCTTTGTACCACTACTTGGAGAGCTTGCACCAGTTTGCTTGCGAAGTTGTCATGGGTCTGCCGGCTAAATCCAAGGCAACTTCAGTGCAGCTAGTTCCCTTTTACCTCAAGTCTGCAAGGCTGATAGAGATCGTCCACTGCCAGTCATAAAGTTCTGCACAGCTCCTAAAACCTGAAGCCTACCGTAACCTGCTACACTACCTGCGTTTTAATTACAATTTTTGGTACTTACAATTTTTGGTAGGTCTCTACTACATACTAAGATCCAAAACATAACATGCGCATATGTGCTTCGCGACTTATACTTCGGTAGGAATGTATATGTGGGAGCCTTCGTGCAAACATCATGCGGATCCAGCAAAGTGCGACCTGAGAGGCGCTATGCAGCGGCCAAGGATGCATCACCCATATCGGATCAGGACGACGCCTTCAGGCGGTTCAGCGTTTAAGGTTTTGGGGGTTTGGGTTCAGCAGTAAAGGTTTACTGTGGCTGTCAGCGCTGTCATGGGAATGTGGTTGCAGGGACCGAACCATAAAACCGACCAATCCCCAAGAGGACCGGAAACGGTACTTCAATTCTCCTAGGCTCTATGCATCAAGCCTCCCTATTGCATGTTTGTCCGGGTGCCGGAACCCAAAGACCCTGCAAGCCTTAAGCCCCATAAAACATGTTTAGACACCTACAGGACCCTTGTAAATTCCTGTAAAACTCTCATGGCCCTGAACCCTTCAAGAATGCTGAGAGCAGGGACAAATCTTGCCGCTTCGGCCTCATGGATGTTTCGGACCCGTTCCAAGCATACCAGCTGAAGGGAATAGCCCAGATGTAGCTTTTAGGAACCAGCAACGTAGGGCCTAAACATTTCAGGGTTGAAGACCTCTTAAAGTCATCTCACCCAAGGCGATCAGCATCGTAATAGGGTTCAGGGTTGTGGCTAATAGGTGTAGGGAGTTGGAGTTTAGGGGTCGTGGCCAATCGTATAAGCCGATCCGATCTCAGATGTATGTCAGAGTGTGCTCTGAGACGCTAGAACTACCAGTTTGCATTCCATCAAAAGAATCAAAGACACAACCTTCAGCTTCGGCTCATGGGGCTCGCTACACTCCCAGCCAGCTGCAAGCCATATGCAAAACAGTTCTCTCCGGATCTCGTTCTTTGGAGTTGAGCTCTTTCAGAACCAGCACGATTAACAGTAGAAAGCGTCCTGAACCAAAGCCAATTTTTTTGTAACTAAAGACCCTAAACCCTGAACCCTAAACCCTGCCTCAACCAGCATGGTATTCCTGACCAGAAGCGGTATGGAAAAGAGGTTTCAAACAAAATTAACGACGCACCCAAAGACTCCAAAAGCGCCAGGGGCGTGGAGATGCAGCCGGAGCCGGCCTACATGGGGGCTTGAGACACGGCCTTCTCTCGGCCTTTCTGTACACACCTAATCTAGGGACCTTTTAAGGTTTACGGTTTTGGGTTTTGTATTAGAGTTTAAGGTTTAGGGTTTAGGGTGAATGTAGGAGCATAAAAGATCACCAATACTATTTTGGGGGTTCCTTGTTATAATTATAGTATAATGGGTCCCAAGCCCTATTCTGATAATAAGGCCCCTGTATTAAATGCATAATGTGTGTACTTCTATTGGAACTCAGACTTACATGAGGAAGCCGGCGCTCAGATTCTGCAGCTGCAGCGAGCAGCCGATACCCGCAGAGACCTGGGAAAACGGATGCCTTACGTATGCAGGGGCCTAACCTAAAAGTTACCATTACCAATACTGAGGTTTCCTCTTAAAATCGCACTATAAAGGAGCCTTAAACTCCATGGCCTCTATAGTATTCGAACCTGAAAATTGGTGTCTTCTTATGTTGGTGTCGAGGTGTTTGGGGTTCTAACGTAAATGTATATCCGTACATTGTAAGGCCTGTGAAGATGTGCTGATTTTGCGCTTGCTCAAGCGAGTTAAACTTGGGCTCAAACGAGTTAAACTTGGGATCACACAGCCTTCCCGCTTAAGAGCTTATACCCTGCAACTAAGGGATCAGATCCCGCTATTTTGTACGGTTTGGGGGTGACAGGTCTAGCATGTACGGATCTCCGAGCATACGCACGAAGGTTTCAGACTACAGAGAAGGTGCCCCACCCCTGATCACAAGCCAAATTCCAGCATCTTACAGAACCTCCCATGCATTTTTACAGACAAAGGGATGTCAGGCCAACGCGCCAAGCCAGCACTCACAGCCAACGAGCAGAGTGGGAGATATAGAGCGCCAACGCGACCGTGAGGATATGAACGTGTTCGATCTCTATGTATCGATCTATCGATCTATCGATCTAAAGATCTATCTATCTATCTATCTATCTATCTATCTATCTATCTATGCTATCTATGCTATCTATCTATCTATCTATCTATCTATCTATCTGTCTATCTCTCTCTCTATGTATATATGTATATAGGGAGTATATATGGTGTATATATATATATATATACATACACATATATATATATATATATACATATATATATATATATATGCCCAGAATTTACGATCGTTGCAGGTCCACAAAGCCCTGCTTTCCCAGAAGAAAAAGAAGCCGCGTCCAAGAGGGAAGGAAGCTGCGCCAGGTCCCTGCTTAATGTGAGCGCTTAGACGCATAAAACCCAGTGACCGTTTGGTTAAGGACCCCAGAGAGCCCAATACCCCTTAATTAAGCAATATGCCTTAAACTATAAGGGGCTTAATATTATGATTTAAGGTATATTCCTTCATTAAGGGGTATTAGGCTCTTTGGGACTGTCTGGCTATCTATTCAGCTATCAGCTCCCTCTCTCTCTCTCGTTCTTTCTCTGTCTCAGCTCTGTAACTGTCTGTCTGTTTTAGAGTGAGCCATTACTTCCAAGGCCCTGAATCCCAAATCTCTAAAGTTTATAAGCGCTTACATGCTGGACAAGATCCCGGGAGTGTCATTAGATTGCTCTAGTCCTGAAGTCAAATTATGGAGGGATTCATCGGTAAACGCGAAGCTACAGAAGGATCCTTCGTAGATCGGACCCGAAATCATAGTATCAACCACCGAAAGGGACGAGACCATACACCAGCAGACTTTTGAAGTATCTTGTTCCTTTCCTTTCCATAGCTCTCTGACGAATGTCATTATCTTTGCATCATGCAGGGGTATCTGGGTTTCGGCAATCATTTTAGGGCATTTGCCTGTCAGTCAGCTAATGTCAGATACATAAGTTAGGCTGGGTAGGGCCTCTGAATGTTTGGCGTGTATGAGCTGCAATCAAGCTTTGTCATGGCTCACAAGTAGGGACATCTCAAAGAGAAGGCGCTCTCTCCGCGAGGAGGTGTGGCTGCACCACGGTTTGGTGGCCCGCCGCATTGTCTCGAAGAGACCTTTGTTTATCTAGCTATAGTCTCCATTGTAGTTCCTTGTTTTGGTTTAACCAATTATATATAAAGGATTTTATCAGGTATCCCCAAAAAGGAACTACAATGGAGACTATAGGTAGCACAGGAGATCAGGATTGGCTAACCCACCTGTTCGTGCAACGGAAAAAGCAGGTCGGAGACAGCTTTGAACCGGTTTCGGGTTCAGGGTTTAGGGCTCTCGCTTCTGCATGAGCTTGCTCAAGTTTCGGTGCCTTTCCGTGCTAGAGGATGCTGTCATCTAGGGACCTCGCTCCGCTGAGCTGGTAGTAATCCTCAAACCCTACCTGGACCCTAAAGAACCTACCTTTCTAAGGCTCCTTAACCATAAGTCCTGCAAAAAAAGTAGGTTTAAGATCAACCTGTAGCCCTAATCCTTTACATTTCCGTTTAAGATGTCGGTTTTGGGTTTGATTTCTATGGTAGCGGTGCACCTGTACCCTAGAGAACCATAAGGAAATCATAATAAGGAACCCTCAACCCTAAACCCTAAACCCTCAAAAGAATTCACAAGTCTGTGTCCGAGGCTGGCCCTGAGCTGCGAATTCTCTTCATCCCGAACACCTTGACTAGGGTTTAGGGTTTAGGGTTTAGGGTTTAGGGTATAGTCTCCATTGTAGTTCCTTTTTTGGTTACGGTTTAAGCAAGCATATATGAAGGACTGTATAAGGTATCCCCAAAAAAGAACTACAATGGAGACTATAGGTAGACCCGACAGGAGCTATGGTTGCCTCTGTAGTGCCTTCTTCCCTTCCTGAGACCCTGAATCCATGTTCCAAGTGTCTTGCGTTCCAATCTGAGCCCTAAGCCCTTTAAGGCATAAAACCCTACATCCCTGGCTCTTACACCTTAGGCTCTAAGCTTCTGATCTATATTTCCTTCCACAAAAAGTTCTCAAATTCGCCAGCCCAGGCTTGAGAACGAAAGCTCGGAGCCCCGCGCTGCCCTCTTCGCTTGGCCGAATCCTCTGCACGGGCTTCGGTTTTACATAGGTTTAGGGCCTTAGGGTCCGGGGTTATGGAGGGGGTCTAGGGTTTACATACTGTGGCTCGCAGTAGATTTTAGGGTCTAGGCTTATTGTGGGGAGAAAGCTTAGGTTTCAGGGTTTGTCGGGTAAGTTTGATGTTGCGCTTTTGAGTTGGGATGTTCACGATTGGTGTTACAGGGTTCGGAATGCAAGCTTTTTACCCTGAGCTGCAACCTTTGCACCTGACCGGGCAGGTTTATGATCAACAGATGGCATACAGGCAGGTTTATCGTCAACATATGGCATTCCTGGCACAGCCGGTCGCGAATGCTGATGCTGATTCTATTTTCTCAAGCGTTAGATGCCTATAAAACGGAGACCCATGTGGCTTGTTGCTCTCGTGCTTCCTGGTGGCATCAAGCTGTTCTCAATTATATCTTATACTTTTCCGTGGCCGCATTCATTAGTTGCGTTCTTTGCTTTGTCTATTGCGCAGGTTCCGCGTGCCGGGCGTCTACACTGGGCACACGGAGGCCCGGAAGCTTAAGCCTTATAACCTTTACCTAGAGTCCTTATGTTGGCAACTCGCTGACATGCACCTCAAGGGAGAAGAAAACGACCGCGAATCTTGTATGACATGGTCTCAGGATGTTTAGGATGTTTAGAATTCGGGTTTAGGTTCCATCCGTCCTTCAGGACCGTGATATCGAGAGTCCGAAGCCCCGTAGTCCCAGGCCTACATGACGAAGGATCCGAAGTCGAATTTCAGGTGCACCTACCTACTGGAGCCTAGTATGTGCTGCAAAGCTTTAGGGATTCAGGCCTGCTTGCCCTGAACTCCCAAAGCCGAAAACCCAAACCCGAAAACCCAAACCCCGAACCCCCACAGACCCCATAAGCCCTAAACTTTAAAAGATTCTCGGTCTCCGGGTCTCCCAATCTTTAGGGGATATATTTGTATTATATATATATATATATATATATATATACAAAATGTTTGGGCATAAAGTAAACCCTAAACCCTAAACCCTAAAAAAGCACACTCAAACAGGAAGTCGATGCCAGGAGAATTTCGGCCCCGAGGGGCTGCGCCGGGCTGATGAGTTCCGTCGTTACGTGCGGCCGCGGCTGCGGAAGGCCTCAGGCTTTCCCTAACCCCCCACGTGCCCACTATAGGGCACTAGGGGCTCTAGTACCCTATATAGTAGATACCTGGGGGGTTAGGGTTTGCTTGAGTAGTTGCAAGTTGGGCTTTAAGTTGGGCGGTTAGAAGTAGGGAGACTACAATTATCACCCATATTGGGGGACTTGTAACCCCGGCTAATAGCTACCCATGAACCTCCAACTAGGGTTTACGGTTCACGGGTTTAGCTGCGATTGCGGTTTGGGGGTTGAGAGATTAGAGGTCACGGGTTTAGGCGGGGTGCGTTTAAAGTGTGGGGGTTTAAGGCGTCGGCATTGTGGTGCTGGGGTTCGGGGTCTGAGTCGTCAGAGCGGAGTATTCAGCTTAAGACTTCGGACCCTTTACGGAGGTTTCTGCGGTTCGAGTTTTTTGATTTGGGATTCACCTGTAGTCTCCATTGTAGTTCATGTTTTGGGGTACCTTTTGGGATCCTTAACATGAACTTGGTTAGACCAAAAATAAGGAACAGCAATGGAGACTATAGGCAGGACCTTTTGGAGATGCTGCGGCGTTGATGTCCGAACACGTCAAGCGCCAACTTGTTTTGGGACTCCCCCACCTGCAGCATTCGCAACTTTGGTGCCTTTAGATGTGGCTCTCAACCCTAATTCCTCTATACTATATTAGCTATAAGCTTCACACTCACCACCTTAGACTCCCTCGATGCTGAACCCTAAATCCTAACCCCCGAACCCAAATCCCCAAGCCCGAAACCCTAAACCGCCTAAACCCGAAACCCCTGAACCCATATCCCCAATCCCTAAACCGCAGGTAGCCACCGAGCAGCGCGACGCTTGTCCAGGGGCATCGGGACCTGCGGCAGAGGAGCCTTCACAGATGCATGGGCTGTTCTTCAATTCTAGATGGGTTTCCCTAACCCCCCAGGCACCTACTGTAGGTACCTGGGGGGTTAGGGTTTGTAGGGCGTAACAGGAGTTCTGAATGCGCTCAGGGTTAAGAGGCTATTTCATTGCGGTGTAGCGTCCCCGTCCTTTGATTGGCAATGCTTGACATGAGTACTTGGAGGCTCATGGGTAGTTATAAGTAGGGTTATAAGTAGGTAACTATACTTATAACCCATATTCGGGAACTTTTAACCCCACTTATAACTACCCAGGAACCTCCAAGTAGCAAGATTTTGGAGCCAAGCACCTTGATGCCTGACGATCGCTAGCGCAGTGTCCTGTCAAACCCCCATAGCGATTTCAACCTCTCGTGACCCGTCCACACAAAACCCTCCTTTCAGTTGTGTTGTTTCGAGTTTGGTTTGCTTCTCTCTTAGACTTTGGGACTGTGATCTGAGGCAAAAAACTACAGTATTGCACACACGATGAAAGGTTTCCGGAACACAGACATCCATACGGCTGGTTTAGGTTTTAGGGTGTAGCTTTCGAGGTACAGAAAGATTAGGTGCCCCATTCCTCGCCGTACAGTACTTCCTGGCCGCAGCTCGCCAGCATGCCCTCCTACCATGGAATTTCAGAAGGATTCCGGAGCTGCGTTGTCAGGAATCCTGAAGCAGGTATCCTTAAACCCTCAAGCTTCAACTCCAAACCCCTAAATAAACTCTAAACTTCCTAAACCCTGCAGCAGCTTGGGCGGTTAGGCACGTAGTTGATCACAGGATCTCCAGATTAGGTCCGAAACTCGGTCTGTAGCCCAGGGAACAACGCAGCCTAAGGTTCCTAAAGCCCTACCTAACCCCCAAAGTCTGCAGAACAATCGCCGCTCTCAGTTAGGAGGGTTTAGGGTTTAGCGTTTGTTAACATGGGCCATGCTGCCTTAGCCTTATGATGACGTGAGTCTATGGCACCCTTGTAGTTACCATACACCCCAAACCTCAAGCCCTAAACTCCTAAACCAGACTAAACCATAAGCCCTTACCTTATAAAATCGTGGACTAACCCCTAAACCCGTTTAGACCCCAAATCATAGAGCAAACCCTAGATCCTATAGAGACTAACCCCTAAACCCGAAACCTCAAAAAAACCCAAACCCTAAACCCTACACCCCAAAACCCAAAACTCTACACCCCAAACCCTAGACCTTAAACCCTAAACCCCTAAACCCTAAACCCCTAAACCCTAAACTCTTAAACCCTAAACCCCTAAACCCTAAAACGTAAACCCTAAACCCCTAAACCCTAAAACGTAAACCCTAAACCCTCAACCCTAAACTATTAAA
>CAJNDV010012281.1:344-12990 GCA_905221635.1 Symbiodinium sp. CCMP2456
TTGGGGCTCCCTTATAATCCCCTTAAAACCAAAAAGGGCACCCTTTTCATTCCTAGGTTACTCCTGGGTCTAGGGGCTATTCTGGGGTCTTGCTACTCTAGGGGCTTTTTTAAGTTACCTATACCATGCTGGGGTTCCTTATTGGGGTTTGGGTTTAGGGTTTAGGGTTTAGGGTTTAGGGTTTAGGGTTTAGGGTATTTTAAACATAGTATAATATATCCCGCAACCCTCTTCTAGTTATTAATTTAAGGCACCTACATTACGCAAGTTTAGGATTTAGGGCTCAGGGTTTAGGGTTCAGGCAGAGACAAGGGCAACTCCGGTGTTTTTGTTACGGAACTGAACTTAAGTTACCATAAGAAGGAAGAGCGACTATTTACTGTAGATCCCTACGATTGATGATACAAAGCCTGCATTACCCATACTCAAGGAATATACCATACTTCCCGTAGCTTAGGGCCCTTAAGGTAATGCAGGGTTTATATCGTCAGCAGTGTTAGTTATGGTAACTTAAATCACGTTACTGAACAAGAACCCAGTATTCCTTTCCCTGGGGCCCTAAACCCTTAACCCTAAAACCCTAAACCCGAAACCCTAAATTGAAGAGGCTCTGTATGCCTTTTTTGTACGAGCTTTTAAAGGTACTGTATCTTAAGCTACAAAACCCTACTTTGTTGTCGGCTCTTCTTCTAAAGCCCTAACATGGAGTTTATTAGGGACCCTACAAAAAAAGCAGGTCTTGGTAGGCTGAGGTATATAGAAGCTTGAGCGTAGCAATCGGCCAAGCCTTTCTCTTATTCTTCTTGGTTCCAATGATTATTGCCGAGTTGAACCATTGGTTGGGTCATAGGGTTAGCAGGGAAACCCCCATAAACCCCTATGCAACGCAATTTAAGCACATCCTTGAGCAGCCCTTAGAATCCCCAAGACCAAGAATTTCGAGTCCTTACAGAACCCTGGGCCTTAAACCCATAGCCCTAAACCCATAGCCCCTAAAGTGGACCCCTGAAAGTTGGAGCATGGTTTAGGGATGAGTGGTGCTAGGATTTGTTATTATACTTTACCGCTTAACGACATGAGGAGATTAATGTTCCAACTCTCTGACTTCTACAATGAGTGAACCCTAAACCCTAAACCCTAAAAGCCCCAAACCCTAAACTTAAACTCCCTAAACCCAAACCCTACACCCTAAACTTAAACTCCTTAGGCCCCAAACCCCCGAGAGAGCTCCGGTTTCGAAAGTCGGAACCCCAATTGCGAGCCACCGAGCTCCAACCGCCAGCCCCTACTATACGGGCCTTAGTAATTACAACAGGGTTCTGGGGTTTATTATACTTTAATGATAATAAGGAGCCCTCAAAATGTTATAGGTAATCTTTTTAGGTTCCTATAATGCAAACCTACCTCGGCTCTTGGTAAAGAACCCCCAATGCTCCCTGCACCCTTGTTAATAGGGTTTAGGGTACAGGGTTTTGGGGTTTAGGGTATCGGGTTTAGCGTTCAGGGTTTAGGTTTAGGGTTTAGGGTTATAGGGGTTCTATAAGCGCTACTATAAGGTTTCTCAGGGATTTTAGGGTTTCGGTTTTAAGGCTCCATGTATATACTTGCATAATAGGGCTTGCTATAAGGTGTCTACAAGGATTCTACAAGTGTACATTAGGGTACCTATATAAGAGGGTCTGTGAAGGTTACTATCAGGTTTCCTCAAGGGTTCCTGTATAATAGGGTTCCAGAAGGTTACAATAATGTTTCTCCAAGGTTTCTATAACGGTTCTTCAGGGTTTCGGGTTTAAGGCTCCATGCAGCTACGGAACAGGGTTCGATAAGGATTACTTTAAGGTTTCTCCAAGGATTCTATCACAGTTGTGTAGGGCTTAGGGTTTAAGGCCGAATTTTCTTTTATGGCATATACCCATGGTTCCTATATTGGTACTAGAAGGCCTACGTACGTTTTATATGGGCACATGGAGCCTGATGGGAATCTGCCCCCAACAGTGGTGCTTAATTTCCCTAGCTAAGCAAGAAACCTGAGAATCTGCAGCAAACCCTAAACCCGAAACCCTAAACCCCAAATCCTAAACCCTAAACCCCAAATCCTAAACCCTAAACCGAACCCTAAACCCCAAATCCTAAACCCTAAACCCGAAACCCTAAACCCCAAATCCTAAACCCTAAACCCCAAATCCTAAACCCTAAACCCGAAACCCTAAACCCCAAATCCTAAACCTGCAGGTATGGCCCGGAGCTTTGGCATTGTTGGGGCATTTGCACGAGACATTCGGCCGGAGCTTGCTGCTTGCATGCACAAAAATGTTCAGCTTGTGAGGCTTTCAAGGAGGCCTTGGAAATTCCTTCGGTTTAGGGTTTAGGGTTTAGGATTTGGGGTTCAGGGTTTTAGGGCTTGTTACATTGCCCGAAGAGCTGTGTCCGTAGTGATTTGTATGGCAGTTGCAAGGGGGAAGTAGTTTCGGCGTTGGTGCTGCAGGGTCCGGGTCGTTGAGATCTAGGAAAGCTTTCAGAAGTTGGGGTTTAGGATTTAGGGCTTAGGGCTTAGGGTTTAGAGTTTAGGCTTCAGGGTTTAGGGTTTAGGGTTCAGGGTTTTGGGTTCAAGGTTGGATCAACTTGCTGCACAGCCAGACAATTTCAGCTCCTGTGCATCTGGACCCCGAGCTTCCCCAAGACATAAAGAGCATAATGTAGGGGCCTCAATAAAATTACCTATGTTATTTTGGGGGCTCCACATTAAAACTTGTAGTATAGTATACCCAAAACTCTATGAACCTTTTTGAGGGCCCTAGATTACTCCGTCCTTGAACCTTGGCCCGAAACCCGAGGAGCCTTCCACCCTTTACAGGGACCCTGAACCCTCGAGAGGAACCCTAAACAGTACTTGGCGTTCTTCTGGTTGGCTCTTTAGACTAACTTTTTGGGTTCCTGTATGAACTATAATAAGTAGGCTAGTTAAACTTTTAGGAGGGGTTCAGAAGCCAGCCAAGAGTATCTTAGATCGCCAATAGGGTTTAGGGTTTAGGGTTCAGGGTTTGGAGAACTTCAAACTTTTTGGCCTTATCTATTATGTCTATCCTAAAAAGAATGAACTTTTTGGGGCCTGGTTGTTGAAAAAGACAGGTATACAGGAGGCTTACGCCCTATAGCAAAGCCCGCAATGTATAAAGGAGCCCTCCACCCGTCGAGACTTTCCAATATCCTTCAATTTAGGAAAAACCCCAAATCATATTAGGGATCCTTCTATTTTTAAGGTACACCTTACACCCTAATAACTGATTTTCAGGACTTATATTCGTAAAGTTTAAATCATGATGAAGAACCCTAAAAACGTAGGGCTTATTTAGTGTTCAGGTATTCCTTGATTATGGGATATTGGCAAGTCTAGCTACCGAGTCCCGAACCTTGCCTACACCTTTAAACCGCAAACCCCAAACCCTAAACCCTTAAACCTTAGACAATAAACCTTTCACCATAAACCCTAAATCAAAACCCTGCAAAGGAACCGTAAACCCTTAAACCCTAAACCCACAAAGGAATCCGAATGTAGGGGCTTAAATAAAGATTTGTTTTGGGCGGGGTCCTTATTATAATCATAGTATAATATACCCCAAAACGCCCTGTTGTAATTAGTAAGGCCCCTATATTAAGCCCTAAACCCTAAATCCTAAACCCTTACAAAAAACCTAAACCCGAAACCCTAAACCCTAACAAAAAACCTAAACGCCAGACCCTAAACCCTAAACCCTAAACCCCAACAAAAAAAACCCTAAACCCCAACAAAAAAAACCCTAAACCCTAACAAAAAAAACCCTAAACCCCGTCAAGGGTGGGCTTCCGAATCCTTGAGTTGGGGTCCGGGCTCCCGCTGCTGAGCGCATCCCTGGCAGCCTTGGGCGCCGAGGCGCGGAGTTCTAGGGCCCAGGGTTTAGGGTTTAGGGTTTAGGGTTCAGGGTTCAGGGTTCAGGGTTCAGGGTTCAGGGTTCAGGGTTTAGGGCCCAGGGTTTAGGGTTTAGGGTTTAGGGTTTAGGGTTTAGGGTTTAGGGTTTAGGGCTTTAAGGGTTCAGGGCCTGGGGTTTGGGGCTTGAAGGGTTTAGGGTTTTGGGGTTTAGGGCTTGAGGTTTAATTAGGGCTTTCAGGGTTTAGGGTGTAGGGTGCATGGTTTGGAGTTGGAAGATCACGGGACAAAGTGAATTAGGATGATAAGTAATGTAAATATACCTATCATTGCTTGCAACTTCAACTAAGGTACTTATAACCTTACTTTCTAAGTCCCATGATCCTCCAAGTAGGGTTCCTTTAAAAGGGATCTGCAGGGGTCTTTGTTGGGTCTTAAAAACCCTAAGCCCTATATAAACCCTACATGAGGTTTTGGGCTTCGATGTACAGGTTAGACCCTTCACCCTAAACCCTAACCCGAAGGGTCCAAGTACTTAATAATCATATCCTCTCCCAAACTTTACCCTATGTAACCACTATCCGCAACCAAACTACCTTATTATTGGGAAACCCTAAACCCTAAACCCTAAACCCTAACCCTAAACCCTAACCTTATTATTGGGTCCTTTGGACCCTTCGGGTAAGTGTTTTTGACTTCGAGGGTCGGATCTCGGGTCTCTGGGGTCTATACTTGGAGGTTCATGGGTAGTTATAAATGGGGTTATAAGACCCCTAATATGGGTTATAAGTATAATTACCATACTTATAAACCTACGGTTGGTGATATAAATCCTGCATTACCCATAACAAGGAATATACCATAGTTCCCATAGCTTAAGGACCTTAAGGTAATGCAGGATTTATATCATCAACAGTATGTATAACTACCCATGAACCTCCAAGTAAGGTTCGGGGTTTGGTGTTGAGGTTTCCGGGGTCGGGTGTAGGGCTTGCCGTTTAGGCTTTCGGGTTTAGGCGGATTTTTGGTTTAGGGTCTATAGGGTTTAGGGTTTAGGGTTTAGGGTTTAGGGTTTAGGGTTTAGGGTCTAGGCTTTAGGGTTAAATTAGTTAAGCGGAATTAGGTTCCAAATTTTTTAGGGTTTGGGGTTCGCTTCAGGTTTTCGGTGTTGAGATGCAGGGTTTTGGAATTCGGCTTTACGTTTTGAGGTTTGGCGACAAGCTCATAATGATGAACTAACTGTGTAAGCCCGCGTGAGTCGTTTAAGATTCCTGGCCCCTTGTTTCGTTGTCAAGGTTTTTGAACTTCTAAAGTGGTGAGTGTTGGTAAGATTTTCTTACTATAGGGTTTAGCATCATTCTATTCTAAGTATAGGGAGACAATACGAACAGAATGTTATATACAGTATACTCAAGGTTTGGCAGGGTCTTGAGTTGCCAAAATTAAGGGATTGCTCATAGATTTTGAGACGATAAGATCGGGACTAGGCAAGAGCTGTTCTTTGCTCAGAGTTTCAGTCTTCTTTGCGGCTGTTAGGTTTCGTAAGGAACCCTGACTTTGGTTTTCGGATTCAGGTGTCCAGCATGTGCCTGTTTCCACCAGGCAACGGCAATGCCGCAAAAGTGCTCGTGCGCAGCGCTGTTACCGCTTCCCTGAGATATATTCACATGTACTGCCTGTGCTGCAGGCGGCTTAAGATTCTCACAGCCGTCATACGTTCTCAGCGAACCGGTGGATGGCTTGGAAGCCCTTTCGCACCATCCTATCAGTATCGGATGCATGCCGCCAACCTGTGATGCTGTAGCCGTACCACAGCACTGAAACCTGAGAAAACTTTAGCCGACATCTGCTCCGCTGCTATGTTGTTTATGCTAACATACTTGTCCATTGGCTCGCTCCTAGCTTGGATTGCGTTGAGTTGCATACGCATTAAACAACTTCAAGCCGACACATAGCTCGGTCGTCGAGAGGTCTCATCCAGAAAACCGCCAAGTCGAAACAGTGGGGCAACCACGTGCTTTCAAGCTTTAAGGGCGAGAAATGTCAGTTGGTGTGAGGTTTTTGAGTCTGGACCGATTAAGCAGGGATCATGAAATCCGTGGGCTCCATCCAGAATCGTGATGCTAGCTTCAACACTTTTCAGCAGCACCAAGGATCCATGTAGACCCCGATTTTCGAGTGTCCAGGTGTGTGCAACAGACCACCCAGACGTCATCGACCAGGCAATTCTGCCACAGCCTAATCAGGAATTAAGTTTTTGCCATGCGTCCGGTTCAATCCAGTTCAACGTGAGTAGGTAAAATCGGCCTCGCTTCCAAGGCGACCAATTAGGAAACAGTACGGAGCTTCAAATTCGGATTCCGAAGTAGGCATTGGTGTTTCCAAGTTGTTGTTCAGGCATCTTTTGGATGATTTCCAGCCGGCTGCCGGCTGAGTCCTGTTTGTGACGAAGCCATACAGCCCGATTTCAAAAGGGCTTGGCACACACACACACACACATGCACACATATTTTGACTACGTTGTCTTGCAGGTGCAGGCAGCCGCAGACGGACTGATTGAAGGCCTGACGTCTTTGGCCAAAGCTCGCCTCCAGTTTGCGGGTGTCTCGGCTTGTTTTCGTGAGGAAGCTGTGCGGACGGAATTTGTGCAGCTGTGTTCATTACTGTGTCACTACAATGCGAACGAGTTCTGTGGACAGTAGTCATCCGTGTGCCTCAATCTGTCCATCGAGGACTTGTCGGCGATCGACAAAGCCGCTTAATTAAGCATAAGCATAAGCCAGATCTCGCAAGGCCCCCGAAATTTGAAACTTTAATTCATCCCAAGTCCCACGCAGCATCCATCAGAAAGCTTAAGCGGTTGTGTTCGCCCTGCCCGCTACACCTACAGAGTTACGCCCTTACGCATGAGCTTTTTTATGGAGCCATCCGATTCTCGAGTGGTCTATGAATATGCCGTACGTTGCCTTGCAATAATCCACATCCTGCATTGTAGCTGCTTTGGCTGTCTGGTTCAAAAATGTTTGTTGTGGAGTACACGCTACAGGTGCAAAGTCCAAAGCAGTTGCATGGCTTATCCGAGGGAAGTGCCATAAATCATGTTTCAGTCGTGTGCACTTTCTAGCACATGACCCTCCAAGTAGTCTTCTGCCTGAGGCTACGCTTGGGGCGGGGCATTTTCACATCTTCTTCCGAACCGATGTAATTTCTCTGGCCCGATCGACCTGGTTGTCGGTGCCGACCTGGTCTATGATGGTGTGCCTGTAGCAATTGGTAAATGCTGGATCGGTGTGTTGCGAGTCGGCTCAGCTTGGCTCAGGCTGACATATTGGGATTTTGGCCGTTTGTGGTTCAAGGTTCCGGCTTGTGTAGGGGTTGGAGTGTGTTTGGGAAAGTTCGTCTCTTTCAAGTTCTTAGTATGTGTGCTTACGTGTGGGGGTCCATCTGGTGGGGCCCCGAAGCTACGACATGTTGTCCACGGGTCCCAACTTCACCCGGGATTCTGTTTAAATACTGATTTCAAATGATCCTGATTTTTCTGCCTTGTCACAAGACATGCTTGCTGTCTTGGGTCCTGCACTATTCCCATATGTCCCTTTGTGTATACAGTCGTAGGCCTCCAAGAGCCCCGGACAGCCGGAGAACTAAAGGCAAGAGTCGATTGCGAGCGTATCTTAGTAGTAGAGTCGAGTAGGTAACCTTTAACCTTTTTGGGGTACTATATTAGGGTTTAGGGTTTAGGGTTGACTATATCTCCTATATAATCCCAGATCTCAACCTTTTAGTTCCCTTTAAGTACTGGACAGGTAAGCTATTCATCCCAGACGCGGTGTTTGTGGAAATGCCAGGAGGGTTCAGGGTTTAGGGTTTATAATGATTAGTAATGCTTTGACGTTGAACTCTGGGGATACGGGATCGAAGCGTGTTCTCCATGTCGGGTATGAAGATGTCGGAGTTCAGGGCTCAGGGTTTAGGGGTTTAGGGCTTAGGGGTTGGATGGCGGAATAGTCTGGGAGAGGAAGTCGAAACCCGAACAATGACATCGAAGGCTGCACCGACACCCTCAAATATGTTCCTTTTCCTGGCAACCCTGTTCACATCAAGCTCTGACACCAGCTATGAGGATGGCGATGAACATCATAACTTGAAAACAAGCAGCAGCGGTATAGTACCTCAGGGTTTAGGATTTGGGGTTTGGGGTTAGGGTTTAGGGCTTAGGGGTTAGGGGTTAGGGGTTAGGGTTTAGGGTTTAGGGTTTAGGGTTTAGGGTTCAAGGTTTATGCTTAAACCTTAAACTCTTAATCTCAGATACCCTAAAACCCCGTAATAAAGGTCCTAGAAGCCTTAACCCCGGCGCGCAAAGGCTTTCCAGTTGATGCGCTCTACGAGAGCCTCTCCGATCTCTTGGAGCAGAATCTGATCGGCAATAGTATCTGTCGCACAGTAAGAACCAAAACACCTGACAACCCCAGGCCCCAGGGCCTTTCACTCTCTCTCGCGCTCCTTGCCGCTCTCTCTCTCTCTCTCTCTCTCTCCCTACCTATCTGTCTATTTCATCCGTTCGTCCGTCCGTCCACGCATCCGTCCATCCGTCCACGCATCCATCCGTCCATCCATCAATCCGTCTATCCATCAATCCATCCATCCATCGATCCCTCCATCCAGCCATCCATCCATCCATCTTGATACAAATAGATAATGAATACATGTGTTTATGGTCTCTGCGTCTCTCGATCTTTCTATAGACACTCTCATGTACATGCATGCATGCATACATGCATGTATGCATGGATGCATACATATGTGTGTCTATCTATCTATCTATCTATCTATCTATCTGTCTGTCTGTCTATCTATCTATCTATCTATCTATCTATCTAGCCATCTATCTATCTATCTATCTATCTATCTGTCTATCTACTTAGATAGCCAATAGGAGAACTTTAAACTTTTTGGCCTTATCTATTAGGTCCATCCTAAAAAGTTTGAACTTGTTGGGGCCTGGTTGTTGAAGAAGAGAGTCTATCTCTCTATATATATATATATATATTGATAGAAACAAAATAAGACCATACATGTATGTAGGTATGTGTGTATGTATGTGTGTATATGTATATATGGCTGTATGTATCTTAGCTCTTCAGTCTTCAGACACAGTAGATTCAGCAGATGCACAGTGATCCCTAAACCCTAAACCCTAAACCCTAAAGTCCAAGACGGACATGGAGCACAAATGACACATAGCACGGTTGTTCGGCCTCGGGGCCGGGGTGGGACTTAGGGTTTAGGGTTCAGGTCTAGACGATGTCGAGTTTAGGGCCTAGGCTATGCAAGATTTGTGATGCAACTCTGGTTCGATAGCCAAAAAGGTGTCAGTGCACATGTAGTCCCCGCAGCTTAAGTACTGAACTGTTCTGGTACTTACACCCTTTGGGTCCAGCTCGTTTTCTGCCCACGATGCTGTACAAGTTCAACGGCGACACTTCCGGACTCACTCTAACGATCCAATACCCGAGTAGATCCAGAACTTGAATAGCCTTTCGCAGCTAGACTGTAGTATTTCGTGAAGCACATGACTATTTCATTACAGACCTTCAGGGTGCAGCATTCGGGGTTCGGGTTTGAGTTTGGAGGTTCCTTTCTTTTGCCGTAAGGAACGGCTGCGCTGCGACATTGGCACTCCAACCGCGGCAGCTTCCTGGAGAAATCATAGCAAGGGTTACCCTAAATAAACCCTAAACCCTAAACCCCTAAACCCTAAACCCCCTACCCCCTAAACCCCCTAAACCCCCTAAACCCTCAACCCTTAGAGCCTTAGGGTTCCCTGACACATTCCGAACACATTTCTAGTCAGTCTAGGCTCCCCGTCCGAAATCGAACTGCGTAGGCCGTAGGCATCTTCACAGCAAAGCAAGTTATACTAAGAAGAAACGAAGATGTAAATGGGACAGTGCATAAAGTTACATTTGCACATATATGCATAGACATATGTAAGTAAATACACGCACTTGTATTGGTAGTTATATGTTCAAATGTATGTTTGTATTCTATATCTGTCTCTGCCTCTACGTCTATCTCTGTCTCCATCTCTATCTCTATCTCTATCTCTACCTCTATCTCTATCTTTCTATCTATCTAACTATCTATCCATCCATCCATCTATCTGTCTACTCTATCTTTCTATCCATCTAATTATCTATCTATCTACCTGTTTGTCTGTTTGTCTTTTGTTTGTCTGTCTGTCTGTCTGTCTGTCTGTCTGTCTGTCTGTCTGTCTGTCTGTCTGTCTGTCTGTCTGTCTGTCTGTGTCGCTCTCTCTCTCTCTCTCTCTGTCTGTATATGTATTCGAATTTACATGTATGTTAGCATTTTTTACATTCGTTCAACATCCATGCTTTCTTTATGGTTGTTTGTGTGTTCACTTACTTACCTGCTTACTTGCCCACCTACCTACTTATGGACTCGGGCTTGCATGCATACATACGTACATACGTACGTACACCCATACATAATATGCTTAGGTACATGCGTACCTGTGAGCATACATACACACGAACACACAGATATACATATGCATGTATTTATGTACATGTGTGCATGTATATATATATATATATATATATATAACTATACATACATATATAGATATGTGTGCGTGTGGAACCCAAGAAACATTGTCAAACCTTATAACTCCTGATCGAACTGTGCATTCACCCACTGAGCGCCGATCCAACCCGAAAGAGCCCTACCCAGAGACTCCAAAACCCCTTAATTAAGGAATATACCTTAAATAATATTAGGGAGCCTATTATAATTTAAGGTATATTCCTTAATTAAGGGGTTTTGGAGTCTCTGGGTACACAGCCCCGAATCAGGTTTCCAATGACTGCGGCGCTGAGGGAGCCGCGTCTCATCGCGGGCTTCCTGAAGCGCTTTCTGCAGGAAAGAACCTGGGAGGTGCCACTTCTATTTTCTAAGGTGTTACACAGATCTATATCTATATATACATATGTATATATATATATATATATAGAAACCAGTATAAGGAACTCTACAACCAACGGTTTTTGGCCACAGGCAGTGTTTAGGGCAGTTTTGGGTTCAGGGTTGTTTTGTTGGTTCCCGCAGGGGTTCATGCTGTTCTTCTCCAAAGAAGCCAGGTTCTAAGTAGCAGAGGAAGTAGGGCCCTAAACCCCTAAACCCCTAAACCCCTAAACCCTAAACCCTGAACCCTGAACCCCCTAAACCCTAAACCCCTAAATCACTAAATTTCCTAACTCACTAAATTTCCTAAACCCTAAACCCTAAACCCTGCCTAGAAATTCCCATTAAAGGGGAGCCGCCCTGCCCCCAGCCCTACTAGCGTTTCCCATAAGGGTCCAAAGGACCCAGTAATTAGGTACTCGGTTTTAGGATAGTAGTTAATGTAGGTTAGGATTTTGGAGGGTGTATGATTATTAGGTACTTGGACCCTTGGGGTTCCTTCTAGGGTTTAGGGATTAGGGATTAGGGTTCTGAGCTGGGCAGGGGATTCATACTAAACCCTAAAGTCCTCAAGCAGTAAACAAAGCCTCAAACCTAAAGCCTAACCCATCAAATCAAGCCTTAGCTAAACCTGAAAGCCCCTATAAGCCCTAAAGCCTAAACCCGAAACCATGCCTAGACCCTGACCCCCAAAACCTCCAGACCCTCAACCCCACAGCCCGTTAAAGACCATTAAGCCTTTTCCTTAGAGTCCATGTGCCCAAACAGTACACTTTGGTCTTACAGTGGTCCCTGAGGTACTTAAGGGCTCAAAGTATGCACTGTTTGGGTACATGGACCCTTGAGGCTAAAGCCTAAACCCTTGTGGTACCCTACTAGAACCCATATGGCACCCTTAAAGGATCCCTGAGAGGAACCCTCAAAGGAACCCTTAAAGGAACCCTTACAAGAACCCAAGAACCCGCAGAGGAACCCTTAAAGGAACCCTTACAAGAACCCAAGAACCTGTAGAAGAACCCCTGAAGGAGCCCTTTCGGGGTATATGGACCCTTTGGGGCTTATTGCAATCCGAACCCCTGTGAGGTCAAGACCAAGTCAGTTGGTGCCCAGGACTTGGCTGTTTTTGCCTGTGCATGATGGTTTTAGAGTTTTAGGGTTTTAGGGTTTAGGGTTTTAGGGTTTCAGGGTTCAGGGTTTAGGGTTTCAGAGTTTTAGAGTTTAGGGTTTTAGGTTTACGGTTTTAGGGTTTAGGACTTTCTGGTTTTCGGGTTTAGGGAGTAGGATGTAGCAGTTAGGACCTAGTTAGGATTTAGGATGTACGGTCTAGGATCTACCCTAAGGCTCTTATTGCCGTGATGGGCTTTCTAGGGGAAGGTTTGGGCTTTAGGTGGCCAACCCTAAACCCTAAACCCTAAACCCTAAACCCTAAACCGCTAAGGTTTGGGCTTTCCCTATGGGGGTCCAGGGGCCTTAGGATGGACTTAAGAGACTTGTCCTCGTGGCCGGGGGGCTTGTAGGAGAGACATTCGCTTTGGGGTTTGGGGTTTAGGGTTTAGGGTTTAGGGGTTTAGGGGTTTGGGGTTTAGGGGTTTAGGGTTTAGGATTTAGGGTCGAGGGCTTAGGGTCTAAGGCTTTAGGGGTTTAGGGTTTAGGGCTTAGGGTTCAGGGTTTAGGGGTTTAGGGCTTAGGATTTAGGGTCGAGGGCTTAGGGTCTAAGGCTTTAGGGGTTTAGGGTTTAGGGCTTAGGGGTTAGGGCTT
>CAJNDV010012281.1:13090-31448 GCA_905221635.1 Symbiodinium sp. CCMP2456
TAGGGTTCAGGGTTTAGGGGTTTAGGGCTTAGGATTTAGGGTCGAGGGCTTTGGGTCTAAGGCTTTAGGGGTTTAGGGTTTAGGGTTTAGGGGTTTAGGGTTCAGGATTTAGGGTTTAGGGCTTAGGGTCTAAGGCTTTAGGGGTTTAGGGTTCAGGGTTTCGGGTTCTTGCCTTGTCCCCGACATCGGATCTAGTCCAGGCCCTAAGGCCCTATGCCTCGAATCCTTTGCATGCCTTCCTTTGAAAAGACGCGTGAAGGAGGCCCTCCTCGTGTCATGTTTGTGCAAAATACTGCCCACATAAGCCCCATAGTCTAGGACGTTTCAGGTGGGTAGTTCCCGTTATGGGAGCCTTCTAGAAGGTCTATAGACCTTATAGAAGCCCCATAGAAGCCTTATTTGCCCCAACCTCCCCACCTGTAGTTTCCTTCAACATAACCTACTACACTTTAGACCGTCTTTTGAGCCAACCTCACGGATCCCAAGCCCCAGGTACTGTTATGGGGGATACTTTCCCGAATCCCAATGGTAATTCCTACGATAGAAGTCCTAGATTCCGACACTCGACTATCTAGGCACGGACTGTTATGGGGGATACTTTCCCAGCTTATAATGGTAACTCCTACTATAGAGACCCTACGATCTACTATACAATATAGGTCCTGTGGGCCCTAAACCCTAAACCCCAAACCCTAAACCCTAAACCCCTAAACCCTAAACCCCTAAACCCGAAACCCTAAACCCTAAACCCCTAAGCCCTAACCCCTAAACCGCTAAACCCTAAACCTTTTTGGGTAAAGGGAGGCTTGCTTCCTCGGTTGCGCTGGTGCAGCCAAAGTAGCGGGCCGGATTCGGGCTTCATGGCTTACTCTTGCGTGGGAGTGTTGCAGAAGTGATGGAGGCGTTTAGGGTTTAGGGTTTCGGGTCTAGGGTGTAGGGTTTAGGGGTGTGCTTTCTGCGGACGTTTGAGTGCCCGCTCGATAGGGAGCTGGCTTTCTGCGCCTGTCATGTGTGATGTTAGGGCTGTGTGGGCAACAAAAGCCCAGAAAGCATGCGGCTTCAGCCAAACCCTAAACCCTTGTATGTGCACCCTAAGGCCCTTAACCCTAAACCCTAAACCCCAAACCCTAAACCCTTGTATGTGCACCCTAAGGCCCTAAACCCTAAACCCTAAACCGTTTGGTAAGAGGACCTGGGAATTCCCGAGCAGAGTCTACTGCCTGACGGAGAGCCAGCATGGAAGGGGCTAGCCTCTCGACAGGTTAGGGTTCAGTTTTTAGGGTTTAGGGTTAGAACTCGACAGTTTAGGATTTTGGGCTCAGGCTTAGAATTTTGAAGGTGTCCTTGTTCTCATGGGGCTTTCTAGGACACCACGTGTAAATCTCAGGGTCTGGATTCTGACGTCTGACCTCCGAAACTCAAAATCACGAGCACCAACACCTGGAATCCAGAAGTTTCCAGACCCGCTAAACTTAATGTAGGGGCCTTAATACTTACCTGTATTATTGTGGAGGTTCCTTATTGTAAATAAGGTGGGGGCCTAAATAATTACCTATATTATTTTGGGGGGTTCCTGATTGTAATTATAGTATAACGGGCCCCAAACCCCTATTGTATTTATTAAGGCCCCTATCTTAGAGCCCGGGGGTAGACATGATACTCCAGATACATGTTGGCAAAAGGGTTTAGGATTTAGGGTCTAGGGTTTAGGGTTTAGTTGCAACCTTTTGCCCTCAACCAAGTGATTCTTTCTGGCACTGCTCTGTCTGTGCGCACGCAGAAGTTTCCGTTTCTTGTGTTATGGCTTGGGGTTGAGTTCCGAATTTCCGTGTGCACTATGGCTCCTTCAGTGTCAAGGCCCTTCAAGTCAGAAGAGGGCTTTAGGAAAACGTCAACGTGGTATAGGATCTGAACGGGTGTCTCCCTACCTCTGGGTTTTGATAAGGTTAGAAGGCTCATCTGCATCATCCAACCTGAAACATCAACCAAAACCATCAGGGTCCGTGTCCTTTGCATAGGGTTCCTTGCAAGACGCCAAGTCAGTCCGCAAAATAGTTTGCCGCTGCATAGTGGTGGGGCTAAGGGCATGCATGTCACGTTTCTCTGACTCCTGCAATATCCAAAGGTATAGGCATACACTATAATACGGTGGATGATATAAATCCTGCCTGAGCTTATATACCCCTGAACTTTAGTATTGTCGAAGGCAGACGTGCGTGAATCGGACCGCGAAGATGATATAAACCCTGCATTACCTCTCCCCTAACATCAACTTTGAGATTCAAGGGCACGGGGACATAACTCTTTGGACGGCTCATGTTGGGCTGGCTCAAAGTCATGCGCGATTTCTATCATCAACAGTAGTTCCCGAGTTAGTTACCGTACTTTAAGGTGCTGCAGGTAATTCAGGAGCAACCTACTGCGGGATTTTTGTCCATCAGCAGCGCATCTGCAACATTGCCTTAGACCTCATTTCTGAGCCGAGGGAGCCAGCTCTATGACCTCTATGGGTCCGTCCACCAACGTAGTAGAGACTTTGGACCTCAGAGGGTTCCGTTAAACCCTAACAGTAACCCTAAACCCTTAAGGTTTAGGGGGGTTTAGGGTAGGGTCATAAACTTTAAACTAAACCATAAAGTCCTAAGGTATTGGGTTTACATAAACTACTTACTTTACCTGTTGTTTCCATTGTTGTTCCTTTTTGGGTTTAACCAAGCATATATCTCGGGTTCCTATAGGTAACCCAAAAGTGGAACTTCAACGGAGACTAGACGTATGGTTGATGTGTGTGCAGATGGGTACACGGACCTTTAGAGCTCAGTGCTTCTATCCACCTGTCTATTTGTTCGTAGGTCTGTGTATTTGCCTACATATCTGTTTGTGTGTCCACCTATCTAACTATATCTATCTACCTATTTATCTATCCGACTATCTCTCTCTCTCTCTATCTCTCTGCCTACCCATCTGTCCTGTTCGTCCGTCTGTCTTGCTCACTCTCTCTCTCTCTCTTTTCACTCTCTCTCCCTCTCTCTCTCTCCCTCTCTCTCTCTCCCTCTCTCTCTCTCTCTCCCTCTTTCTGTCCCCGCAAATCTATCTATCGCAGAAAGTTGACAGGTCTTGAGCCCTGAAGTCCACATCCAACTCCCAACGCCTCCCATTTTGTCTTCACACGCCGAGACGTTGGCAACGATCATCCCACCTGGCTCCCGACATCAGCCGCTGCAGTCAAAACCTGGTGAGGCTGGACCTTTTGGACAAAATGAACCCTAAAAGAGTTTAAGGTTCATACACCATATAGGGATTCATAGTATAAGGGTATAAGGCCCCGACTTTTAAGGGTCATTTCGTCCTTAAGGGAGGGAGAATTTCGACTTCGGGAGTTGGCGGATCTTTCTTCATCAAGAGACTTTAAGCGTCAAAAGGAGGTAAGAAGCCAGGGTTTAGGGTTTAGGGTTTAGGGGTTTAGGGTTTAGGGTTTAGGGTTAGGGAAAGTATAAGCTCGAATGCCCGTTCGAAGTGCGGAACCTGAAACCCCAATCCCTAGTATGGAAGCCTGAATAATTACCATACTGTTGGGGTTCCTTATTATACTAACACTATAAAGGAGCCCACAACCCTGTTCTAGTTATGAAGGCCCCTACATTACCTCACCCTAAGCCCTCAACCCCTCAACCCTAAACCCTACCTCAAATGGGGCAGCGCGGATGCCGACCCCATCACTGTTTCGGAAGTTTGCCCCAGGGCCCAACGCAGGGGAAGCCTGTACGGGTTAGGGTTTTAGGGTATTAGGATTTAGGCCTTAGGGTTTTAGGGTTTAGGGTTCAGGGTTTTAGGGTTTTAGGGTTTAGGGTTCAGGGTTTTAGGGTTTTAGGGTTTAGGGTTCAGGGTTTTAGGGTTTAGGATGTATGTTTCCCCTTATGCCACCGTCCTGTAGCAAAGAAACAAGTTGTGAAAGCACCATCATGAGAGATCACATGCACCTTTTAAACGTTACGGGTTATCCAGCACCCCCCAACTACCCTCTATAATACCTAACATACCCATGATTGAGGACCATAAGGGCTCTATCAAAAGGTACTTGGGGGGTGCTGGATAGGGCTTAGGGAGGTCACAATAACGTTTTCAAACCCTACATAAACCCTAAACCCTAACCCGAAACCCTCAACCCTAAACCCTAAGCCCTAAACCCCAAAACCCTAAACCCTAAAACCCTCAACCCGAAACCTCACTGAACCATTTGGAAAGACTCCACTGCTCGGATCTGCAGGGCATGCTGCGGTACCAGCGGGAGGTTCCCCGACTAAACTTGGTTGAGGGTTTAGGGTTTAGGGCTGCGGGTTGAGGGTTTGGGGTTGAGGTTTCAGGGTTGAGGGTGTAGGGTTGAGGGTTTGGGGTTGACGGTTTAGGGTTGAGGGTTTTGGGTTGAGGGTTTAGGGTTGTGGGTTTAGGGCTTAGGGTTTACAACTCTGAGAGAAGGGGTCTTAGGGCTTACGGTTACGGGTTGAGGGTTCAAGTGGGAGGTGTGGTTTGTTGCACGGCTTCGTTTCGTGCATGAGAAGCCTCACCCTTAAATCCTCAACCGCCAAGATTGTCAGGACTAATGAAGGGGCCTAAATAATTGCCAATACTATGTTGGGGTTTCCTACGTACACTTACAGTATAATGGGCCCCAAAACCCCATTCTAACTATTAAGGCCCCTATGTTAACCGTTGTAGCTGCTGCACTGCTCAATGGAACCCTATACTTCTCTTTGGCAAAATACCAAATTGAGCCTTACTCAAACGATGAAGGCCCGTATGAAAGTCCAGCAAGATCTAAAGACCCAGAACACCCTGAGGGAACTGACAGAACGCGAACACAAGTTCTAAGTTCTGCGCCTTTACAAGACATGACTACTCAAAGAGCCAGTGCGATCTAAAGGGATCCTTGGAGGTATTCCACACGTTCAGGATCTTCCAGGGTTAGGGGTTAGTATGAGGGCCTTATCATGAGAATGCGGTTTGCATGCGGGTTGTTGAAACGGTTCTACTACAAGGTTCGATAGCGGTTTGATAATGTAGGAGTTCAAGCACTAGAATACGGCGGTGGAGCATATTACTGCACAGCGCCGTATATGGGGACCACGCGCCCAGGAATATTGCTGCACACCATTTAGCTCCTATACTGTATTATTTGAGGCCTAAGGAGCTACCTCCCTGTGACAGGCACTTCCTTGAAATTCTGTGGACTTGGAGCTGCGGCTGACGATGGCTACTTGCACTGGACTTGCTGAACTACGCTCTTGGAAGCTTTGCAACGCGTCACGGCAGTCGATGAGACATGTCAGATCCCTGGCATGGACAAACAAGCCAATTATTTAGTTGTACTATACAAGCTAACAAATCCTGAGGGTCTAAATACCTGGTATGTTTGCCAAACCGCCATCGATGCTGGGTACTGACAGTCTCGACTGTGGGTGGTCTCATTCGATTCAGGTTACATGTCGCAGTTACCGAAAGACACGTGTGCACAAGCAGACACACTGGTGCGCGGTACTGCAAGTATGCAGTTTTCACAGATGGACGGAATAGAATGATGAGGCTACATACACAGTTGTGTTACATGCACAGGAAGGTACAAAAAATGTAGGCGCACAAGTGTATTACGGACCAGTAGCTGAAGTGCTGAGGAGACGACGGTGCTCAGGAGACGGCGACGATGCCAGTGAGAGACCAGCCCATACCGAGACGGCGCTGGGAGCGAATAAAGCTTGTCATGGTTAAAGGAAACTGCAGGTGGGGAGTTTAGGGTATATAGGGCTTCTATAAGGCTTCCATAAGGTATATAGACCTTCTATAAGGCTCCTATAACGCTAGCTACTCACCTGAAAATGTCCTAGTCATGGTCGTGGCTTGAGAGTTAAACCGCTAAGCCCAAATCCTATTAAACCCTTGAACATCCCTAAGCCCTATAAACCCTAAACCCTCGCACAGAGGCTCCCGCAAAGAGGCGACTTCAGAATAGACTAGCTAAGTCCGAGGACAACATCCTGGTTGCAAATCACCGGCTCAGCAGGGAGTTCTAGGTTCATCCATCAAATCCTAGGTGCTATTAGGGCTGCCCCTATCAAAGTGGTGGGTGCTTACAAGGACGGTAGGCCTTGGAAATGTACAAAAGGAGCCTAGAAAACCCCGAGAGGGGACGGAAGAACTAGTCACAGGATTCCCTTACAGTCCCCGGAAAACTTCCTACGAGCACTACTAGACTATGCCCAAAAACCTCAGCGATTTAAAGATGCTGACACCCAACCTCGGCCTGAAGTTAAGCCGGTCAAGTCCAGAACCGTGGCTTTAGAACAAGGCTGTTTGCGATGTTTCATAAATTGCGTGGGAGACCCGTCAAAGCTATTCATCAGACGGATCCTACACCTGGTCCTACACCCTACTCCCTAAACCCTAAAAGCCTTAAGCCATGTAGGCTTTAGGGTTTTGGGGTTTAGGGTTTAGGGTTAAGCCCTAAACCCTAACCCCTAAACCCTAAACCCTAAACCCCAAACCCTAACCCCTCTTTTGGACTCCCTGGCCTTCTGGAACTCCACTTTGGGGATCGTGTAAGCTTCGCACTCGAAGAGGGCCCAAGAACCCAACTCCAAACCTCGAAATACCCAAGAACCCAGAGACTCCAAAACTCCTGAATTAAGGAATTTAGGGTTTAGGGTTTAGGGTAGAATTAAGGAGTATACCTTAGATCATACTAGAGATCCTATATCATCTACCCTAAACCCTAAACCACTATATGTACCCTTAAGGGTCCCTAGAAAGGCCTAAGGGCCCATACTTAGGGCCCATGGTTTCAACCTCAGACCCAGAGACTCCAAAACGCCAAATATTAGGGATCCTATTATAATTCAAGGTAAATTCCTTAACTAAGGGGTTTTGCAGTCTCTGGGAAGCACGACATCGTATGTTAGCTTGTTTTGGGGTCCTTATAATCTAAGGTTTGAAGTATGGGCCCCCAACATGGACCCTTAGGCCTTGTAGGGACCCTTAAGGGTACATATAGGGTATATAGGAGGTATATAAGGATCCCAGGGTTAAGCGCCCATACTAGGGGCCCATGGCTACAACCTTAGATATAGTAAGGATCCCACTAATTTAGAGTACTATATTAGGGTCCCCTATTTCGGAAACCCCCATATGGGTCTGGGGTTTGTATGATCATAGTTCAGACCCTAAGAGATAGGTCTTCGAATCTTAAGGATTCATATCCTACACCCTAAACCCGAAACCCTAAATCCTAAGCCATTATCAGTTTTGTCCAAAAACCAGCAACCTAAAAGCCGTTTCCAAGAAAGCGAATGCCTCCACTCAACGGTCTACTTGCTCTAAACCCTAGGGTTTTGGGGCTTAGGGTTCGACGTGCCCCAGATTCGCTGCTTGCGAAGATCCTTCTGCCCTACTGCCGGCAGGCTCTCTTTTCCGATTTCGGTTGGGGTGAGGGAACAGCTTAATACAGGGGCCTAAATAATTACCTATACTATTTTGGGGGTTCCTTATCATAGATATAGTACAATGGGTCCCAAAACCCTGTTCTAATTATTAAAGCCCCTACATTAGACTTGTGAGGCAGATTCGGTGGGCTTTGGCGTTAGAAGATTCAGATGTTTCGGGCTTAGGCTTGCAACACGGAGTCAGATTGGATCCATTGAGGCTTTGGGTTTAGGGTTTGAGAACACACAAAACTCTCGGATACCCGTTTGATTAAGTATAACCTTCGTATGATTGTAAGCATAGGATTGAGGGGATGTGCTTACGTCAAGAGAGCCGTTCTCGGATCTCCAAGATTATGTTCAATCCCTCGCTATACTTAACCCTAAACCTTAAACCCTAAACCCTAAACCCTAAACCTCAAACCCTAAACCTCAAACCCTAAACCTTAATAAACCTTAAACCCTAAACCCCAAACCTTAAGCCTTAAACCCTGAATTTAGCTGGTTCAGTCTCAAGGCCCCCACAAACAAGTGGGTTTTCGCTGGTGCTTGAGGGTTTTTGGGTATCGGGATGAGAAGTTTTCTAGGGCTTACAGGGTTTAGGGGTTTAGGGTTTAGGGGTTTAGGGTTGAGGGGTTTAGGGTTTGGGGGTTCAGGGTTTAGAGGTTTAGGGTTCAGGGTTTCGTGGTTTATGCAACCACCTTCACCCTTGACTCACTAAGTTCTCATCAACCTACTTCTTCCCACTTACATCCTAAACCCCAAACCCTCAAACCGAGAAAGGCCCCAAAGCCCTAAAGTCTAAATGGGAGTTTCCGAAAATTAGGGGTACCTTATTTTGGGGTCTTTATATTAAGGATCCTATTATTTAGGGTACTATATTAGGGTCCCCTTTTTTCGGAAACCCCCATAAATCACAAAATTCCACGAGTAGCTTCTCGAGAAGCCAGGTTGCCAACCACCCGAAGAAGCTCATGACCTTCTATGCTACGGCAGTGCTTGCTGCGGCCTGAAGAGTAGGGCTCTGTAATCAAAAAAGGGCTACCCTAAGGTTGCTGTGATGGTTCTACAAGGCTACTATGAGGGGTTTAGCATCGAAGGGTCCATGTGCCGATCTGCTATATACTTAGACCTCAAAGGGGATCCTATAAAGGAGCCCCTGCAAGTTTCTTAAGATGGCCTAAGCATATACGGTATAGGTACATGAACCCTTGGCGTAAGTTTCAAACGTGGGATTCGGGGTTCGCTTGCGGGGTCCGCTGGAGACCTTCTTGGGTACGACGATGCTAGAGAAATTCCTTTTCCCGGCAACATCCACGCAAGATGTTGCGTTCTATGCGCGCCGATTCTAGTCTAGCCGCCGGAAGTGCTGGGTAAAGATCGAGCAGGAGGTTTACGCCTACTTTGCCCAACCCAAAGACGATCTCAGATGCAACCTTTCTTGGAACAGTTTGGTAAACTCAAAGAGCTCAAGCAACACTCACAAGCCCTTGCACAAGTTCGATGTCATGCTTCCTATACATGCCAGTATATGTACAATGTACTTCTTTGGGTCTTGCATGATACCGTAACATTATGCTTAGGATTCAGAGATAAAACTAACCGTAGAACGTGGACCCCTACATCCCACTCCAATTCAGTCAGGCCCTACATTAACCCAAGGTGCCCCCGAAAGACGAGCCTTCACACTCGACTCGTCACAGTTTAGGGCTTAGGTTTTGCAGTTGCTGCGTGGTGGTTCATGAGCTCGCCATCTAGCCGCACTGCAAACCTCCAAACCACCGAACCCCGTAGCTAGAAACAACCCGAACCCTAAGACAGTACTTAAACTCAAGGGTCACGCAAACCTGAAAACACAAATCCTCAAACTCCCACTGCTCCCCATGAGCTCTTAGGTACCCTTGGCCATCTTCATCGTGCTGCGGGGCTTTGCCCTGGAGTCGGACTTTAGTGCAGGGACGCCTGATGGATTGAGTCTGAGGTGTCATGCTCTAGGAATCGAGGCTTAGTGAGTGGGGTTGAATTGCGAAGCTCGGCGTAGGACTCAGGGCTGACTCATGACTAATCATTCGGCTCTCGAAACCCTAGGCCTTAGACCCCTAAACATGGCTAAACCTCCCAAAGTAGGTGCTATTTGATTGTATACCTGGAGCCGTAGGGACATAGTTGATTAGCAATGTTCTTCCATACGGCTCCTGGGCTTCCCACAGCCGAAGGGAAGCGAACCGAGATCACGTGGTTCTTAATATAGAAGCTTAAACAATTGCCTACATTATTCCTTAGGTTCCTTCTTGTTATAATATAAATATAAAGAAGCCCAAAACCCTATTCTAATTATTAAGGCCCCAACATTACTAAGCCCCAAACCCTAAACCCTAAACCCTAAATCCTAAACCTTAAACCCTAAACCGAAACCCTAAACCCTAATCCCCAAACGGGGCAGAGACTAAGCGGACCCCAGGCTTTCTTGATGCGTGCACGGGGTCGGAGTGGGGGGTCGGAGGCTTCAGGGCTTTCGGGTCAGCGTTTAGCGTTTAGGGGGTTCAGGGTTTAGGGTTTACGGGGTTTAGGGTTTAGGGTTCACGGGGTTTAGGGTTTAGGGTTTGGGGTTTAGCGTTTACGGGGTTTAGGGTTTAGGGTTTGCGGTTTAGCGTTTACGGGGTTTAGGGTTTAGGGTTTAGGGTTTAAGGCGGCCTTCAAGGCGGGTTTAGGGTTTAGGGTTTAAGGCGGCCTTTAAGGCGGGTTTAGGGTTTAGGGTTTAAGGCGGGGTAGGATCATTGGGAGTTTAAGGCTTACGGGTTTCAGGCTTTCGGAAGGAGTTTAAAGGGTTTAAGGCAGAGGGTTTGACGGTTTAGGGTTTAGGGTTTAGGGTAGAGCGATTGAAGGACCATCTGCAGTGCTTATCAAACGCAAGGTTTTGCAACAGGTTGGTTCTGATATACTAGGTGTTGGTGGAAGTTCATGTTTTTTTGGGGTTTAGGGCTTCTGGTATACTACATAGTGGTTTGATGGTTTGGGGTTAAGTTTGCCTTTCCAAGTGCTAAATCGCCATGTTTCGGTCTTATTACGGCTGTCAGCAGACGCCATCCGCACACGTTGTATCGTGTTCGTCCGTGCAGGTGTAGCACACCCTAAACCCTAAACTCTGAACCCTAAACCCTAAAGACACATGGGCATAAGGGTTTTCAAAGGGAATTTCTGGCGCTCAAGTTGAGTTTGTGATCGATCTTCAGGTTGCGGCCTGCGATGGGTGCAGGTTCTTCATCACGAAGGCTGGGGCCATTCAGACGCCCGACTGGGTGTCAAACCGCGCCTTGATCTACGCCTATGACCGCCAGACTCAGGAACCTGTCTGGGCGAACAGGGTGTATGAACCGGTGCGAAGCGCCTGGCCGATGCCTGCAAAGACAAATCGCGGGGCCTGCCCATCTTTGGTCCTGAGGGGCACCGCATACTCAAGGAGGGCGAGGAGTTGCACCCCGATATCGATACGCCGATATCCGGCTTGGCGGACCCTAAACCCTAAACCCTAAACCCTCAACCCCATCTTGCAGTGTTTAGGGTGCAGGGTTTATAAGGTTCAGGGTTTAGGGGCCGGTTTTGGGGATGTAGGGTTTAGGGGCCGGTTTAGGGTTCTGGGGGTTTTAGGATTTAGGGTTTAGGGTTTAGGGGCCCTGCACCCTACCTATAAGGTCTCATTCTAGTTCCTTGTGTAGGTCACCTTATAGGATCCTACCTATACAGTTGGTTAAGATGGAGACTACAGGAAAACCATGATAAACCCGAAACCCTAATCCCGCATTCTAAGCCAACTTGCAGAACCCTGCACGCCTGCAAAAAGGCCGGGGGCACCCTAAACTCAAACCCGAATTAGCCTAAAGCCCAAAACCCCAAAGCCTGAAAGCCCTCCAACGCTAAAGGCCGAAAACTCTGAGCTCGACGTCCTGTATGAAACAGAGGACATGACTCCTCCCCCAAAACGAACAAAGGCCTTCGTAAAAGCGGATGGAGCAGCCATGCGAGATCGAGATGTGCCTTGGCTTGCTTTAATCCTCCTTTGTCCCTGATATTTAAGGAAGGTATCTTAAATTATTTTAGGGATATAGGAAGGACTGGGTGCTTTGACCCTAAGCTTACGTCAAGGCCCAACCGCTTGAGGGTTTAGGGCGCGGCTCCCGAGTCATGTAGGGGCCTGAATAATTCGAACAGGGTTTTGGGGGTTCCTTTTTTTAGAATTATAGTATAATATACCCCAAACCCTGTTGTTTTTATTAAGGCCCCTAAACCTTAAACCTTTCTAGTAGCCCTTATAGAACCCTTAAAGGAAGCCTTTAAAGGAGCTCCCAAGTGCCTCACACTCAGTTTTGCCATATTTAACCTTAAATCCCAAACCCCAAACCCTAAGCCCTAAACCCAAACCCTACAAACCCTAAACCCTGAACCCTAAACCCCAAACCCCGAACCCTAAACCCTAAACCCTGAACCTTAAACCCTAAACCCCAAATCCTAAACCCTGAACCCTAAACCCACTAAGGGTTCGGAAGGGTTCTATTCAGAAGATTCCACAACACCGACTGTAGGTTTCTATTCGGTCGGTTGAGCACAAGATGACTCCTTCAGCCTTGCGCAGACCCCGGCAAGAATCCAACAAGTAGATCCCTTAAAGGGGTTCCTATAAAGCACCCCTTAGTCACAAATTAGGGGATCTACTTTCTAGATCCTTCCGGGGGTCTGGGTAAGCCAGAAAACATGGTCTTCGGCGAAGCTGTGCTCCCAGTTGATATCGGAGTCCTTCCATTGAGATCTAGGCTTATAGTTTTTCGGATTTGGGTACTTCAGGACGAAGCTCCTACATGTTGTAGTCGCTTTTTCGTGTTTTTCGCTTCCCGTTCTTTGCTTTGCAGTTGGCAGTTAGGTTCATAGGGTTCAACGTTTCTGGTCATAGGATAGGCATAGGACGCTTTCGAGGTACCCGTAAAAGCCGAAAGATTAGACGCCAAGCCCCCAATCCATAGATCCTATAGCTAGATCCGAAGTTTCTTGCTTTCGCGTGCAGGCCCCAAAAACCCTAAACCCTAAACCCAAAAACCAAAACCCTAAAACCCTAAAACCAAAGCCCCAAACCCTAAAACCTAAACCCCCAAATCGTTCACTAAAACCGAAACCCTACAACCTAAACCCTAAAACCTATACTGTAGGCCTTCTTGCTCGCCTTGGGGGAGAAGAAGGACCTGACGGGCCGGCGATTGCTCGAGGCCGGCTGAAGGGTGCAAGTTGGTTGGGGGTTTGGGGGGTTTGGGGGGTTTTGGGTTCAAGGGTTTGGGTTTTAAGGGTTTAGGGCTTACGGTTTAGGGTTTCGGGTTCGCGGTTTAGGGTTTAAGTTTAGGGTTGAGGGTCAAAGGTTTTGGGTTTAAGGGTTTTGGGATTAGGTTCAGGGTTAAGGGTTTAGAGTCTAGGCCTGTAGACTCCTAATGTAGGGACCTTAATGGTTAGAATAGGGTTTTGGGCTCCTTAGTATAGTTATAATAAGGAACCCTAAGGAGTAGTATTGGTAATCATTTAGGCTTCTGTATTTATGGGGTTGGGGGCTTAGGGCTGAAGGGCTCAGGTAATATAGGGGGAATTTAAGAATCACCAATACTATTTTGGTGCGCCCTTGTTATCATTATAGTGTACTGAGCCCCAAAACCCTATTCTAGCTATTCAGGCCCCACCCTAAACCCTAAACCTTGAAACCCTTAGCCCGAACGTGCGGGGTGCGGAAAGGCAGGTCGAACCGAAGTTGCGTTACGGTTTCTTAGTAGTCTTAGTTCCCCGATGCCCAACCTATAAACTTTTTGGGATCTTATAATCTAGTAGTAAACTGAAAATTTAACCTTTTATTCGGAGAAGTAAGTAGTAGAGTAGGTAACCTTTGACCTTTTTCGGGATACTATAATCCCTGTATGCCTCCGAAGGCTTACCTTTAGCTCCCCTAGGATACTGGACAAGCAAGGCTTCGGGTTCGCTGCTATGGGATGGCCTCAAGTTCTAGGATGAAGTCTTAACGGAGCCTCCCCCCATCGTGCTTCATAGGGGTAGTTCTCCAAATCAGGGTCCTTATTTGGGTCCTCCATATAGTACGGCACCCTTATTTTTTTTAAAAAAAACCTAAAAGGGCCCTAATTTAGAGACCTACTTCTAGGTACAACGACATGTAGGTCTTCATATGCAGGATACGTTCGAACTCAGTTCGTTTATATGGTTACTGTAGGCATATGGGGTTACTGGCTGAGGGTTTAAAGCTTCAGGAGTTAGGCTAAGAACCTGAAAGACAGAAATGTAAACCTCCTACGGAGAAAACTTTGCGACCATCCCCTGTACAGATATCCCTGCAAAGCCTCTCTCAAATCCGGGCTGGCCGTGTGGACAGGTCGAGCATGGGCTTGCAGAAGAAGATGACACAGAGGTCCGAGAGTTTTGGGCTTGGGATTTAGCACGTCGGAGAAGGCACTCCCTGACCCGGCGCGTCATCCAGAGACTCCAATATCCCGTAATTAAGGAATATACCTTAAAATATAGTAGGATCCCTAATATGATTTAAGGTATATTCCTTAATTAAGGGATATTGGAGTCTCTGGGCAAACTGCCGCGTTGACTGGCGCCACCAGCATCGCCTGTTGACTTTCCTTTCGGTAAGAATGCTGCAGCCCGGCGCCTGTAACTCAGTCAAAGAGACGTGCCAGTGCTTTGCTCGAGATTGGCTAGGTTATATTAGATCGAAACAATATTCAATAATGTAATGTGTGTATATATATATATTGTTTTTTTAATTATATTTATATATAGTGAGAAGATGTCGCTGTGGGGTGGCTGAACCTTGCCCCGCCGGACTTGGAGGTGTACAGGTTCCCGTGCAAGACAGTGTAGCTGAGGAAACCGGGATGTAGGCGAATACCGAGTGCGACAATGCATGTTGTAGTTTGATGTTACTACCTTCATGTCAACCTGTGTATGTGTGTCATACGCACATATCGCAGATACTTATATACAAGCATAGATACATATATATATATATATACATATATATATATATGCAAAAATGTATGTGCATATACATCTACTTCAATATGCACATATACATCTAAACACACAAACATACACACATACATACCAATGTGCACACACATACATACATACATACATACATTCATTCATTCATTCATTCATACATTCATACATTCATACATTCATACATTCATACATACATACATACACACATACATACATGCACATGTATACCAAGATATGCATCTACATATGTTCGTCTCTCTCTCTTTCTCTCTGTCTGGAAAAACAAAAGAGCAAATGTATATACCTGCATGTATGCAAAGATATGTGTGTGTACATATAATGCACATCTACAAATAAATCTGTAAAGAAATAAATAAAATATGTATATATATATATATATACGCATATGTATACGTATCCATATGTCCTGTAGCACATGTCATATATCTAGATCTAGATCATCTACATAATGAAGATGTCCACTAGCGTATCCACCACGAGCTCGTGAATATAAAAGTCGCAGCCACATGTCACATGCTGCATACATTCTACATCATGCATGGCTTTTGTTTTTCTAGTACATTGCAGTGGCTGCTACTGCAAGCGATTCCTTGCAGCCGGCTGTGTGCATCAGCAGATATGCATGCATGCATGTGCATGCGTGCATCCAACCATCCATTCAAAGCACATTCATGGATGTACACGCTTACATAGATAAATACATGAATGCGTACATGTTTGCCTGCTGGCTGGTTGGCTTCCTTCCTTTACATGCAGACATGCATGCATTCATGTATGTGCATGCATACATGTGTGCAAATATGCACAGTCTCTGACATATGTGTGTATACATACATAAATGTCTGTATATAAATAAATATATATATGTGGCAGGCTTAGCAGTATCTTTGCACACACGTGCATACATGTTGGCATCCCACTGCTCACTGGCATCCAGTTGTGCATTGGTTTACCTGCGCATCTGTCTCTACATGTTCCCCACGCTTCCTGCCTATGATTATGGGGAAATGTCCCATGACAGCCTGTAACTGAAATTATTAGAACGCCCCTCTACAAGATTCATCGGATGTAGTCAGTCTCGGTTGCTAAGTTGGGTTGTTGTAGTCGTTCCCTGTGGAGGGTCAGCTCATGTAGCTCCACCAGCTTGAGTCCTCTTTGAGTGCACTCGCTGGCCCGGCACATCATGATGGCCGGTTGGCATGCACTGCTGTCGTCGCCTGTGAACCTTCCGCTGTGGACCGCCGCAATCCGGTGCTTGCCAAGGGGTTGAGATCCGGAGTTAAGTTGAGTCTCGCCAAAGGCGCATGATTGTTGGAGTCTGCAGGCACGGGAGATAGCGTGATTCTTGTTTTTGTGCAGGACTGTTGAGAAGTGTGTGCTCTGCCCATCAGAGGGGTGCCTGGCTGGTGACAATTGAGCTCATCAGTTTCAGCAGGTCCGCCTACACCCTTCGTCCTTTTGCACAATGGGCTACAACGTGGGCCAGTTAGCGTGTCCTTGGGACGGCCCGGCATTCCATGTCATCAGGTCTCCAGGTTGGACAGCGCTGCGATAGTGCTCCCCACCCTGGAGCATCCTGTTGCAAGGTTGGCAGGCGATGAATGAGTGCTTGCCGACTTCCTTCTTCGGAATGCTACAATCCTGTGCTTTCCGTTCATGCAGCGAGAGATGTTGGGTGATTGCCCATGCTTTTTGAGCTGAGTGACCGATCCGTGCCTCAACTTGGAGTTTGCATGCGGAGTGCCTCCCAGCAGCTTTCAAGGTCCTCTCCGACATGTCAGAACCATTCCTGTTCGCAAATAATCAGCTATACTATCTTGGGGAGCCTATAATATAGTGGCCTCAAGAATTAGAACAGGGCTCCTGCAAAGGGTTCCTCAAAGGCTTCTATAAGGGCTACTATTAGGGTTCAGGGTTTAGGGTCCTTCATAATTAGAAGGGGATTTGGGGGGTATATTTTACTATGATTATATTAAGGAACCCCCCCAAAACCCTATTCTAATGATAAAGGCTCCCATATTAAGCCCTATAGGTCCTAACACATCACTGGTCATCTCCGGCCTCAGGCAACATGTAAATGTAAGCTATGGTTTAGGGTTTAGGGGTTTAGGGTTTAGGGCTTCCGATAGGTGAAACAGAATAGCAAATCGACCAGCTACAGGCGCAGCCAAACATATATATGGGCCGGTCATTTGGGTTTTGTATTGTGAAACAATTCATGTTCCATGAATTCATTAAGACATTGGGGGTATGGTATTTCGTATGTGCCTTAAATTCAATATGCATATATATATATATATATATATGGAATTCGTAAACTTACCATGTAGTACGTAGTACAGTTGTTTTTGTTCCAGTTGTGAATGCGCGGTTTTCCAGGATTGGCTTCGATTTGGGTCTCTTTCTTTTACAGACAGTGCACGCCTTAATTTGTGTGGAACGGGTTGTGTGTCCTAGTTGGAGGTTCATGGGTAGGTATAAGTGGGGTTAGAAGTCGGGCAACTATAGTTAAAACCCACATTAGGGGACTTATAACCCCACTAACTACCCATGAACCTCCAACTAGCTAGTGGAGAGTGTATAGTTCCGTATGGTTAAGAGCCAAAGATACGCTGAACTCCCGCACTTTTATTGTGGCGTTGGATTTTACGGTTTTGGGTTTTGGGTTTAGGGTTTGGAAGTTTGGATGTTCGAGTCAGCAAGTCCCCAACCTACAACCTGCAACATGCTGAGGACCCGTTATTGGTACCGTTGGTTTGGATGGTTTTGTTACGAGTACTCTGCCCAGGCTACCAGCATATCATACCGTACGCATGTTAGGTCTTTAGTGGTTTATCTGGGCCCTTACACGTGTTCAGATGCCTCCCTTGAAACTTAAACGTATCAAGGGCACGAGTTGTACCCATGCCCATCCTTAAGCAACAAACCCGTAGCCGCCCGTAGCCCAAATTGAAGTCCAGATTTCCCTAAACCCTAAACCCTAAACACTCAACCCCTAACCCCGAAACCCTTAAACCCTCTAAGCCCTAATCCCCAGGCCTCCGAACTTCCTTGAATCCTCAATCTCCTTCAGCCCTGAACCCTTAGGCTCCATGTACCTGCGGGGTTTAGGGGTTTAGGAGTTTGCGGTTTAGGGTTTAGGGCGGAGTTTAGGGTTTAAGCGTTTAGGGGTTTAGGGTTTGATAGGGGTTTAGGGGTTCAGGGTTTAGGGTTCGGGTTATGTATAAGCCTTCTGCCTTGAAGTACCTACACAGGAACCCCTTTCAAGGCATTTTGGGTATATACCTCATACTAGAAGCAATAAGGTTGGAACATGGCCTTGAGGTAAAGCACACGGGATCCTACTAGTAGCACACATCGTCCTAATTCCATGTTCCAACTTTCTCGCGTCATTAAACATGCTATTATAGCTCGGCAATAAAGTACCTATATAGGACCCCTGTTTAAGGCCCATAACTATATACCTTGTATACTTGGTATTACACTTCGGCCTCAAAGTACCCATATAGGAACCTATTTAAGGCCGACACGTATAATATAGGGGCCTAAATCATTGCCTACACATATTTTGGGGTCCTTATTATATTTATATAGCATTTTATGCCCCAACACCCAATTCTAATTTTTCTAAGGCCCCTACATTATACCATGTACGTACCTCAGCCCTAAACCCTAATCCCTAGACCCTAGAACCCTACACCCTAAACCCCTAAACCCTAAACCCCAAACCCTAAACCCCTTAACCCTAGACCCCAAACCCTGAACCCCTAAATCCCAAACCCCTAAACCCCTAAACCCCAAACCCCTAAACCCTA